>WNGS01028163.1:41204-62918 GCA_020271785.1 Procambarus virginalis | reverse complement strand
TCTAGTGCTACTGAGCTTATTTTTTCCAGGCACTGGTTGAGGTTCGCATTTCCTAGCTGTTCTTCCCAGTTTATTTCTGTGAAGTCCTGGTTTATTTGCTGCCAGTTTATCTGTTTATTATTGAAGTTGAATTGGCCGAAAGCTCCACCGGGAATCTGGACTGGTTTTGAAGGTCTATTCCCCATGGTTGTCATAACTTCAATTATGTTGTGATCTGAGTAACAGGTATTTGTAATCATTATGTTCCTGATTAATTCATCATTATTAGTGAAAATGAGTTCCAGCGTGTTCTCCTTCCTGGTTGGTTCTAGGTAGTGGGTGTGTGGTGAACTACCACAGCCCTGGTAGTGGGAGTGTGGTGAACTACCACAGCCCTGGTAGTGGGTGTGTGGTGAACTACCACAACCCTGGTAGTGGGAGTGTGGTGAACTACCACAGCCCTGGTAGTGGGAGTGTGGTGAACTACCACAGCTTCTGGTAGTGGGTGTGTGGTGAACTACCACAGCTTCTGGTAGTGGGAGTGTGGTGAACTACCACAGCCCTGGTAGTGGGTGTGTGGTGAACTACCACAGCCCTGGTAGTGGGTGTGTGGTGAACTACCACAGCCCTGGTAGTGGGTGTGTGGTGAACTACCACAACCCTGGTAGTGGGAGTGTGGTGAACTACCACAGCCCTGGTAGTGGGTGTGTGGTGAACTACCACAGCCCTGGTAGTGGGTGTGTGGTGAACTACCACAGCTTCTGGTAGTGGGTGTGTGGTGAACTACCACAACCCTGGTAGTGGGTGTGTGGTGAACTACCACAGCCTTGGTAGTGGGTGTGTGGTGAACTACCACAACCCTGGTAGTGGGAGTGTGGTGAACTACCACAGCCCCTGGTAGTGGGTGTGTGGTGAACTACCACAGCCCCTGGTAGTGGGTGTGTGGTGAACTACCACAGCCCTGGTAGTGGGTGTGTGGTGAACTACCACAGCCCTGGTAGTGGGTGTGTGGTGAACTACCACAGCCCTGGTAGTGGGTGTGTGGTGAACTACCACAGCCCTGGTAGTGGGTGTGTGGTGAACTACCACAGCCCTGGTAGTGGGTGTGTGGTGAACTACCACAGCCCTGGTAGTGGGTGTGTGGTGAACTACCACAGCCCTGGTAGTGGGTGTGTGGTGAACTACCACAGCCCTGGTAGTGGGTGTGTGGTGAACTACCACAGCCCTGGTAGTGGGTGTGTGGTGAACTACCACAGCCCTGGTAGTGGGTGTGTGGTGAACTACCACAGCCCTGGTAGTGGGTGTGTGGTGAACTACCACAGCCCTGGTAGTGGGTGTGTGGTGAACTACCACAGCCCTGGTAGTGGGTGTGTGGTGAACTACCACAGCCCTGGTAGTGGGTGTGTGGTGAACTACCACAGCCCTGGTAGTGGGTGTGTGGTGAACTACCACAGCCCTGGTAGTGGGTGTGTGGTGAACTACCACAACCCTGGTAGTGGTGGTGGTTGCCTGGTGACCTTGAATGGTGCTGAAAACTGCGCTTCAAACACTAATGTCTAACCAAACATTTTTTCCAATCACCGCTACTGGTCCAGTTGACCTTTAGCTTGTTGTTGTGGGGTGTATCCCAGTGATGGTGGTGTATCCCAGTGATGGTGGTGTATCCCAGTGATGGTGGTGTATCCCAGTGATGGTGGGTGTATCCCAGTGATGGGGGTGTATCCCAGTGATGGTGGTGTATCCCAGTGATGGTGGTGTATCCCAGTGATGGTGGTGTATCCCAGTGATGGTGGTGTATCCCAGTGATGGGGGTGTATCCCAGTGATGGTGGGTGTATCCCAGTGATGGGGGGTGTATCCCAGTGATGGTGGGTGTATCCCAGTGATGGTGGTGTATCCCAGTGATGGTGGTGTATCCCAGTGATGGTGGTGTATCCCAGTGATGGTGGTGTATCCCAGTGATGGTGGTGTATCCCAGTGATGGTGGTGTATCCCAGTGATGGTGGTGTATCCCAGTGATGGTGGTGTATCCCAGTGATGGTGGTGTATCCCAGTGATGGTGGTGTATCCCAGTGATGGTGGTGTATCCCAGTGATGGTGGTGTATCCCAGTGATGGTGGTGTATCCCAGTGATGGTGGTGTATCCCAGTGATGGTGGTGTATCCCAGTGATGGTGGTGTATCCCAGTGATGGTGGTGTATCCCAGTGATGGTGGTGTATCCCAGTGATGGTGGGTGTATCCCAGTGATGGTGGGTGTATCCCAGTGATGGTGGGTGTATCCCAGTGATGGTGGTGTATCCCAGTGATGGTGGTGTATCCCAGTGATGGTGGTGTATCCCAGTGATGGTGGTGTATCCCAGTGATGGTGGTGTATCCCAGTGATGGGGTGTATCCCAGTGATGGTGGTGTATCCCAGTGATGGTGGTGTATCCCAGTGATGGTGGTGTATCCCAGTGATGGTGGTGTATCCCAGTGATGGTGGTGTATCCCAGTGATGGTGGTGTATCCCAGTGATGGTGGTGTATCCCAGTGATGGTGGTGGTGTATCCCAGTGATGGTGGTGTATCCCAGTGATGGTGGTGTATCCCAGTGATGGGGGTGTATCCCAGTGATGGTGGTGTATCCCAGTGATGGTGGTGTATCCCAGTGATGGTGGTGTATCCCAGTGATGGTGGTGTATCCCAGTGATGGTGGTGTATCCCAGTGATGGTGGTGTATCCCAGTGATGGTGGGTGTATCCCAGTGATGGTGGTGTATCCCAGTGATGGTGGTGTATCCCAGTGATGGTGGTGTATCCCAGTGATGGTGGTGTATCCCAGTGATGGTGGTGTATCCCAGTGATGGTGGTGTATCCCAGTGATGGTGGTGTATCCCAGTGATGGTGGTGTATCCCAGTGATGGTGGTGTATCCCAGTGATGGTGGTGTATCCCAGTGATGGTGGTGTATCCCAGTGATGGTGGGTGTATCCCAGTGATGGGGGGTGTATCCCAGTGATGGTGGTGTATCCCAGTGATGGTGGTGTATCCCAGTGATGGTGGGTGTATCCCAGTGATGGTGGTGTATCCCAGTGATGGTGGTGTATCCCAGTGATGGTGGTGTATCCCAGTGATGGTGGGTGTATCCCAGTGATGGTGGTGTATCCCAGTGATGGTGGTGTATCCCAGTGATGGTGGTGTATCCCAGTGATGGTGGGTGTATCCCAGTGATGGTGGTGTATCCCAGTGATGGTGGTGTATCCCAGTGATGGTGGTGTATCCCAGTGATGGTGGTGTATCCCAGTGATGGTGGGTGTATCCCAGTGATGGTGGTGTATCCCAGTGATGGTGGTGTATCCCAGTGATGGTGGTGTATCCCAGTGATGGTGGTGTATCCCAGTGATGGGGGTGTATCCCAGTGATGGTGGTGTATCCCAGTGATGGTGGGTGTATCCCAGTGATGGGGGGTGTATCCCAGTGATGGGGGTGTATCCCAGTGATGGTGGTGTATCCCAGTGATGGTGGTGTATCCCAGTGATGGTGGTGTATCCCAGTGATGGTGGTGTATCCCAGTGATGGTGGTGTATCCCAGTGATGGTGGGTGTATCCCAGTGATGGTGGTGTATCCCAGTGATGGTGGTGTATCCCAGTGATGGTGGGTGTATCCCAGTGATGGGGGTGTATCCCAGTGATGGTGGTGTATCCCAGTGATGGTGGGTGTATCCCAGTGATGGTGGTGTATCCCAGTGATGGTGGTGTATCCCAGTGATGGTGGGTGTATCCCAGTGATGGTGGTGTATCCCAGTGATGGGGGGTGTATCCCAGTGATGGTGGTGTATCCCAGTGATGGTGGTGTATCCCAGTGATGGTGGTGTATCCCAGTGATGGTGGTGTATCCCAGTGATGGTGGGTGTATCCCAGTGATGGTGGGTGTATCCCAGTGATGGTGGTGTATCCCAGTGATGGTGGTGTATCCCAGTGATGGTGGTGTATCCCAGTGATGGTGGTGTATCCCAGTGATGGTGGTGTATCCCAGTGATGGTGGTGTATCCCAGTGATGGTGGTGTATCCCAGTGATGGTGGGTGTATCCCAGTGATGGTGGTGTATCCCAGTGATGGTGGTGTATCCCAGTGATGGTGGGTGTATCCCAGTGATGGTGGGTGTATCCCAGTGATGGTGGTGTATCCCAGTGATGGTGGGTGTATCCCAGTGATGGTGGTGTATCCCAGTGATGGTGGTGTATCCCAGTGATGGGGGTGTATCCCAGTGATGGTGGTGTATCCCAGTGATGGTGGGTGTATCCCAGTGATGGTGGTGTATCCCAGTGATGGTGGTGTATCCCAGTGATGGTGGTGTATCCCAGTGATGGTGGTGTATCCCAGTGATGGTGGGTGTATCCCAGTGATGGTGGGTGTATCCCAGTGATGGTGGTGTATCCCAGTGATGGTGGTGTATCCCAGTGATGGTGGTGTATCCCAGTGATGGTGGTGTATCCCAGTGATGGTGGTGTATCCCGGTGATGGTGGTGTATCCCAGTGATGGTGGTGTATCCCAGTGATGGTGGGTGTATCCCAGTGATGGTGGTGTATCCCAGTGATGGTGGTGTATCCCAGTGATGGTGGTGTATCCCAGTGATGGTGGTGTATCCCAGTGATGGTGGTGTATCCCAGTGATGGTGGTGTATCCCAGTGATGGTGGTGTATCCCAGTGATGGTGGGTGTATCCCGGTGATGGTGGTGTATCCCAGTGATGGTGGTGTATCCCAGTGATGGGGTGTGTATCCCAGTGATGGGGGTGTATCCCAGTGATGGTGGTGTATCCCAGTGATGGTGGTGTATCCCAGTGATGGTGGTGTATCCCAGTGATGGTGGGTGTATCCCAGTGATGGTGGTGTATCCCAGTGATGGTGGGTGTATCCCAGTGATGGTGGTGTATCCCAGTGATGGTGGTGTATCCCAGTGATGGTGGGTGTATCCCAGTGATGGTGGTGTATCCCAGTGATGGTGGTGGTGTATCCCAGTGATGGTGGTGTATCCCGGTGATGGTGGTGTATCCCAGTGATGGTGGGTGTATCCCAGTGATGGTGGGTGTATCCCAGTGATGGTGGTGTATCCCAGTGATGGTGGTGTATCCCAGTGATGGGGGGTGTATCCCAGTGATGGTGGGTGTATCACAGTGATGGTGGTGTATCCCAGTGATGGTGGTGTATCCCAGTGATGGTGGTGTATCCCAGTGATGGTGGGTGTATCCCAGTGATGGTGGGTGTATCCCAGTGATGGTGGTGTATCCCAGTGATGGTGGGTGTATCCCAGTGATGGTGGTGTATCCCAGTGATGGTGGGTGTATCCCAGTGATGGTGGTGTATCCCAGTGATGGTGGGTGTATCCCAGTGATGGTGGTGTATCCCAGTGATGGTGGGTGTATCCCGGTGATGGTGGTGTATCCCAGTGATGGTGGGTGTATCCCAGTGATGGGGTGTATCCCAGTGATGGTGGTGTATCCCAGTGATGGTGGTGTATCCCAGTGATGGGGGTGTATCCCAGTGATGGTGGTGTATCCCAGTGATGGTGGTGTATCCCAGTGATGGTGGGTGTATCCCAGTGATGGTGGTGTATCCCAGTGATGGTGGTGTATCCCAGTGATGGTGGGTGTATCCCAGTGATGGTGGTGTATCCCAGTGATGGTGGGTGTATCCCAGTGATGGTGGGTGTATCCCAGTGATGGTGGTGTATCCCAGTGATGGTGGTGTATCCCAGTGATGGTGGGTGTATCCCAGTGATGGTGGTGTATCCCAGTGATGGTGGTGTATCCCAGTGATGGTGGGTGTATCCAGTGATGGTGGTGTATCCCAGTGATGGTGGTGTATCCCAGTGATGGTGGTGTATCCCAGTGATGGTGGTGTATCCCAGTGATGGTGGGTGTATCACAGTGATGGGGGGTGTATCCCAGTGATGGGGGGTGTATCCCAGTGATGGGGAGGGATGGGACTGTGAAGGGGGGGGTGGGGGTGGGGGGTATCATGGCGGCAGGAACCAACACATCACGGCTCAACAAGACACCGTGCAAGGTTGCTCACTATTGATTCTTCCTCCTCTGCTCTGTCCCCTGCTCTGTCTGCCCTCCTGCATGCCTGTCTGTCTGTCTGTCTGTCTGTCTGCCGTCTTTCATGCCTGTGTGTCTGCCCTCCTGCATGCCTGTCTGTCTGGTTGATACCTGGTTGATGGGGTTCTGGGAGTTCTTCTACTCCCCAAGCCCGGCCCGAGGCCAGGCTTGACTTGTGAGAGTTTGGTCCACCAGGCTGTTGCTTGGAGCGGCCCGCAGGCCCACATATACCTGGTTGATGGGGTTCTGGGAGTTCTTCTACTCCCCAAGCCCGGCCCGAGGCCAGGCTTGACTTGTGAGAGTTTGGTCCACCAGGCTGTTGCTTGGAGCGGCCCGCAGGCCCACATATACCTGGTTGATGGGGTTCTGGGAGTTCTTCTACTCCCCAAGCCCGGCCCGAGGCCAGGCTTGACTTGTGAGAGTTTGGTCCACCAGGCTGTTGCTTGGAGCGGCCCGCAGGCCCACATATACCTGGTTGATGGGGTTCTGGGAGTTCTTCTACTCCCCAAGCCCGGCCCGAGGCCAGGCTTGACTTGTGAGAGTTTGGTCCACCAGGCTGTTGCTTGGAGCGGCCCGCAGGCCCACATATACCTGGTTGATGGGGTTCTGGGAGTTCTTCTACTCCCCAAGCCCGGCCCGAGGCCAGGCTTGACTTGTGAGAGTTTGGTCCACCAGGCTGTTGCTTGGAGCGGCCCGCAGGCCCACATATACCTGGTTGATGGGGTTCTGGGAGTTCTTCTACTCCCCAAGCCCGGCCCGAGGCCAGGCTCGACTTGTGAGAGTTTGGTCCACCAGGCTGTTGCTTGGAGCGGCCCGCAGGCCCACATACCCACCACAGCCCGGCTGTGGTGGGTATGTGATTAATTTAAATTATTCCTTCTTTGTCGGGAAATTCGTGTCTGCATAAGCATTTCCGTTATTTTTTTCCTGCGTTTATACTGTCGTCTGCGTTCTCTTTCTACGTTGGATCTCTTTCTGGCTTTCCTCAAAGGAACATGTTTCATACAGACTTGATACGTGTAACATTGGGGACGATAACCCCATTGTAAACCGGGTAAAATACTAAACTAATAAATGTACACACTTCTACTTATCTTGAGTAACACTTCCTATCAGTTACACTTGTTAGCACTGTTTTTGAACACTGTAATATGAGCTGACATATGATGGTTACACCGGATCAAAGGTACACTGTCAACAAGGAAATGCTACACAGGATTAAATACGCTGCCACCATCCTGCCTTTGACCACTGAGACTAAATCAAACAACGAGGCAAGAAACATTGCTTGACTTGGAGAGTACTTCTATAACTGACATTAATTATGGGACGGTTGTCAGCCACGATAACCAAAAGACTGAGAGGATTCAACAATTGACACAGACGGGAAATTTAACATGAGTTTATTGAGATACCAAATTATACTAAACACCACAATAAATCCTACTCTAACACTGGCAAATAATTTAAGAAATTTAGACATGGAACAGAATCTCAGATGACACACATTACCTTAGACCTGTTTCTCCCTCCAGTGGACACTGTCTCTCTCCCCTCGCTGTGGTCTTTTCACAGCAACCTCTCACGACCCTGGTGTGAGAGGTGGCTGTGAAAAGGCTGTGAGACTCTACCTAAGTCTCACAGGACCTCTATATACCCCTCACAAAAGGGGGGGGGGAGGAGAAGATTTATTGTGCTACCTACACCCTACACCAAGACGAGGTCGGCTGTTTACCCAAGGAATCTGTGGTCATCTGGACTGACCTCTTGGAGCAGGCTTCCCTGGCTGTGAACTGTAGGGGGGGGGGGGTCATGGGTGTTACATACGCTTCCGAAGTCAGTTTTTCTATTCCTTGTGTAGGACTTGTATTACTTAGAACAGTTTCCCATGGAATGTTTGTAAGTTCCCTGTTCATTATCTCACAGTCTATCCTGTTATTATTAAAATTGAATTTACTGAATAGCCCCTCTCGCTTGATCAATGTTTTAGGTCTAACCTGAGTCTGCCTGTCTGCCCTCCTTCATGCCTGTCTGTCTGCCTGTCTGCCGTCCTCGTGGTGGGTAAGCTGTCTCCATGGTGCCCCTGTCAGTGAGGGCGGCAGGAGACAGTCTCCCCTCCACCTTGCCTGGTCAGTACTAACATCAGCTGTAAGTGGTGGTTGACCTCCCACAGCTAGTATTGACCCGTGGCTCCTCCCGAGCCCAAGCTGTACCGCCAGTCATTTGCTGATGACATAATTGTTTGGAATGTGTAGCAACATGTATGCTGGTGCGGCCCTCGGGGGGTCGAACCATGGTCCTGCATTAAGCTGTTGACGGATTAATCCCGTCCTCACCTAGTGTGTTCGGTTAGGTTAGGTTAGGTTATTTACATTAGTTTAGGTTAGGTTGGAATTGTGGGAAAATTAGTGGTAAGTAGATAGTTTGTTCAGGTATTGGATCACTGTTGCTTGGAGCGGCCCGCAGGCCCACATACCCACTACAGTCTGGTTGGTCCGGCACTTCTTGCAAGAACTTATCTAAGTGTCTCTTGAAGACATCCATCTTTGTTCCAGCAATATTTATAATGCTGGCTGGGAGGGTGTTGAACAGCTGTGGACCTCTGATGTTCAGTGTTCTCTGATTGTGCCTATGGCACCTCTACTCTTTACTGGACCTCTGATGTTCAGACAGTGTTCTCTGTGTCTATGGCACCTCTACTCTTCACTGGACCTCTGATGTTCAGACAGTGTTCTCTGATTGTGCCTATGGCACCTCTACTCTTCACTGGACCTCTGATGTTCAGACAGTGTTCTCTGATTGTGTCTATGGCACCTCTACTCCTCACTGGACCTCTGATGTTCAGACAGTGTTCTCTGTTTGTGTCTATGGCACCTCTACTCCTCACTGGACCTCTGATGTTCAGACAGTGTTCTCTGATTGTGCCTATGGCACCTCTACTCTTCACTGGACCTCTGATGTTCAGTGTTCTCTGATTGTGCCTATGGCACCTCTACTCTTCACTGGACCTCTGATGTTCAGACAGTGTTCTCTGATTGTGCCTATGGCACCTCTACTCTTCACTGGACCTCTGATGTTCAGTGTTCTCTGATTGTGCCTATGGTACCTCTACTCTTCACTGGACCTCTGATGTTCAGACAGTGTTCTCTGATTGTGCCTATGGCACCTCTACTCTTCACTGGACCTCTGATGTTCAGACAGTGTTCTCTGATTGTGCCTATGGCACTTCTACTCTTCACTGGACCTCTGATGTTCAGACAGTGTTCTCTGATTGTGCCTATGGCACTTCTACTCTTCACTGGACCTCTGGTGTTCAGACAGTGTTCTCTGATTGTGCCTATGGCACTTCTACTCTTCACTGGACCTCTGGTGTTCAGACAGTGTTCTCTGATTGTGCCTATGGCACCTCTACTCTTCACTGGACCTCTGGTGTTCAGACAGTGTTCTCTGATTGTGCCTATGGCACTTCTACTCTTCACTGGACCTATGGTGTTCAGACAGTGTTCTCTGATTGTGCCTATGGTACCTCTACTCTTCACTGGGCCTCTGGTGTTCAGACAGTGTTCTCTGATTACACCTGTGGCACCTCTACTCTTCACTGGACCTCTGATGTTCAGACAGTGTTCTCTGATTATGCCTATGGCACCTCTACTCTTCACTGGACCTCTGATGTTCAGACAGTGTTCTCTGATTGTGCCTATGGCACCTCTACTCTTCACTGGACCTCTGATGTTCAGACAGTGTTCTCTGATTGTGCCTATGGCACCTCTACTCTTCACTGGACCTCTGATGTTCAGACAGTGTTCTCTGATTGTGCCTATGGCACCTCTACTCTTCACTGGACCTCTGATGTTCAGACAGTGTTCTCTGATTGTGCCTATGGCACCTCTACTTTTCACTGGACCTCTGATGTTCAGACAGTGTTCTCTGATTGTGTCTATGGCACCTCTACTCCTCACTGGACCTCTGATGTTCAGACAGTGTTCTCTGATTGTGCCTATGGTACCTCTACTCTTCACTGGACCTCTGATGTTCAGTGTTCTCTGATTGTGTCTATGGCACCTCTACTCCTCACTGGACCTCTGATGTTCAGTGTTCTCTGATTGTGCCTATGGTACCTCTACTCTTCACTGGACCTCTGATGTTCAGTGTTCTCTGATTGTGTCTGTGGCACCTCTACTCCTCACTGGACCTCTGATGTTCAGTGTTCTCTGATTGTGCCTATGGCACCTCTACTCCTCACTGGACCTCTGATGTTCAGTGTTCTCTGATTGTGTCTATGGTACCTCTACTCTTCACTGGACCTCTGATGTTCAGTGTTCTCTGATTGTGCCTATGGCACCTCTACTCTTCACTGGACCTCTGATGTTCAGACAGTGTTCTCTGATTGTGCCTATGGCACTTCTACTCTTCACTGGACCTCTGGTGTTCAGACAGTGTTCTCTGATTGTGCCTATGGCACTTCTACTCTTCACTGGACCTCTGGTGTTCAGACAGTGTTCTCTGATTGTGCCTATGGCACTTCTACTCTTCACTGGACCTCTGGTGTTCAGACAGTGTTCTCTGATTGTGCCTATGGCACCTCTACTCTTCACTGGACCTCTGATGTTCAGTGTCCTCTGATTGTGCCTATGGCACCTCTACTCTTCACTGGACCTCTGATGTTCAGACAGTGTTCTCTGATTGTGCCTATGGCACCTCTACTCTTCACTGGACCTCTGATGTTCAGACAGTGTTCTCTGATTGTGCCTATGGCACCTCTACTCTTCACTGGACCTCTGATGTTCAGACAGTGTTCTCTGATTGTGCCTATGGCACCTCTACTCTTCACTGGACCTCTGATGTTCAGACAGTGTTCTCTGATTGTGCCTATGGCACCTCTACTCTTCACTGGACCTCTGATGTTCAGACAGTGTTCTCTGATTGTGCCTATGGCACCTCTACTCTTCACTGGACCTCTGATGTTCAGACAGTGTTCTCTGATTGTGCCTATGGCACCTCTACTCTTAACTGGTTCTATTCTACATTTCCTTCCGTACCTTACGCTCCAGAATGTTGTTATTCTACTGTGCACAAATTTGGGACCTGGCCCTCCAGTATCTTCCATGTAT
Source organism: Procambarus virginalis (assembly GCA_020271785.1). Classification (NCBI taxonomy): domain Eukaryota; kingdom Metazoa; phylum Arthropoda; class Malacostraca; order Decapoda; family Cambaridae; genus Procambarus; species Procambarus virginalis. The sequence continues at coordinate 51,749 of WNGS01028163.1, read as the reverse complement.
ATATTATTTGATACCTTTCTCGTCTCCTTTCCTGAGAGTACATTTGGAGAGCTTTGAGACGGTCCCAATAATTTAGGTGTTTTATCGTGTCTGTGTGTGCCGTATATGTTCTCTGTATTACCTGTAATTCAGACCAAGGTCTCTCGTGCTGTGAAGGGGGAAGTGAGTACTGAGCAGTACTCAAGACTGAGTGGTTGAGAAACTGTGAGAGACTGTTGGTGGTGCTGGACCACCAGGGCGACATAGTGTGTCATGTTCACTCATAGTCACTATCGACGGTCACTACACAGCCCCAGTGTCTCGGGCTCTCCTGGACCGACACACAAGGGCTCGTGCTATTTATAACTCACAGCATCACAGGTGTTAATCTCTAACATGCTTTATTGATGGGAGATCATCCCTTCATTGTTGCTCTCACCTCACGCCATACGTGTGTACCTAGTTGTGCTTGCGGGGGTTGAGCTCTGGCTCTTTGGTCCCGCCTCTCAACTGTCAATCAACTGGTGTACAGGTTCCTGGGCCTAATGGGCTCTATCATATCTACACTTGAAACTGTGTATGGAGTCAGCCTCCACCACATCACTGCCTAATGCATTCCATTTGTCAACCACTCTGATACTAAAAAAGTTCTTTCTAATATCTCTGTGGCTCATTTGGGCACTCAGTTTCCACCTGTGTCCCCTAGTGCGTGTGTCCCTTGTGTTAAACAGCCTGTCTTTATCTACCCCTGTCATTTCCTCTGAGAATCTTGTATGTGGTTATCATGTCCCCTCTAACTCTTCTGTTTCCCAGTGACGTGAGGTTTAATTCCTGCAGTCGCTCCTCGTAGCTCATACCTCACAGCTCGGGTACTAGTCTGGTGGCAAACCTTTGAACCTTTTCCAGTTTAGTCTTATGCTTGACTAGATATGGACTAAATGCTGGGGCTGCATACTCCAGGATTGGTCTGACATATGTGGTATATAATGTTCTCAAAGATTCCTTACACAAGTTTCTAAAGGCCATTCTTATGTTAGCCAACCTGGCATATGCTGCTGATGTTATCCTCTTTATATGAGCTTCAGGGGACAGGTCTGGCGTGATATCAACCCCCAGGTCTTTCTCTCTGTCTGACTCTTGAAGTATTTCATCTCCCAAATGATACCGTGTATCTGGTCTCCTGCTTCCTACCCCTATCTTCATTACATTACATTTGCTTGGGTTAAACTCTAACAGCCATTTGTTCGACCATTCCTGCAGCTTGTCCAGGTCTTCTTGAAGTCTCAAGCTGTCCTCCTCTGTCTTAATCCTTCTCATAATTTTGGCGTCGTCAGCAAACATTGAGAGGAATGAGTCTATACCCTCTGGGAGATCATTTACGTATATCAGAAACAGGATAGGTCCAAGCACAGAGCCCTGTGGGACTCCACTGGTGACTTCACGCCGGTCTGAGGTCTCACCCCTCACTGTAACTCTCCGCTTCCTATTGCTTAGGTACTCCCTTATCCACTGGAGCGCCCTACCTGTTACTCCTGCCTGTTTCTCCAGCTTATGCATCAACCTTTTATGGGGTACTGTGTCAAAGGCTTTCCGACAGTCCAAAAAAAATGCAGTCCGTCCATCCTTCTCCATCTAACATCAGCAGGGATGGTGGCAGGGCCCACCGCTGCCACCATCCCTGTGGTGATCGCGTGAACTATGTTCACTTCGAGCACAACACTAACTGTCCTGAAGAACAGTCACTCCCGCCATACACTCCCTACACCACACCGTTCAAGGGTGCCACCAGCCTTATACACCAACTCAGTGAAAGAACATATGGGACCTCTTTAAACCCCGTCCAGTTATTCCAATTTAATTACATAAACATTGAGAATAATCACCACCAGCTGTGGGAGTGGGTCTTGGACCACCACCAGCTGTGGGAGTGGGTCTTGGACCACCACCAGCTGTGGGAGTGGGTCTTGGACCACCACCAGCTGTGGGAGTGGGTCTTGGACCACCACCAGCTGTGGGAGTGGGTCTTGGACCACCACCAGCTGTGGGAGTGGGTCTTGGACCACCACCAGCTGTGGGAGTGGGTCTTGGACCACCACCAGCTGTGGGAGTGGGTCTTGGACCACCACCAGCTGTGGGAGTGGGTCTTGGACCACCACCAGCTGTGGGGAGTGGGTCTTGGACCACCACCAGCTGTGGGGGTGGGTCTTGGACCACCACCAGCTGTGGGAGTGGGTCTTGGTCCACCACCAGCTGTGGGGGTGGGTCTTGGACCACCACCAGCTGTGGGAGTGGGTCTTGGACCACCACCAGCTGTGGGAGTGGGTCTTGGTCCACCACCAGCTGTGGGGGTGGGTCTTGGACCACCACCAGCTGTGGGAGTGGGTCTTGAACCACCACCAGCTGTGGGAGTGGGTCTTGGACCACCACCAGCTGTGGGAGTGGGTCTTGGTCCACCACCAGCTGTGGGGGTGGGTCTTGGACCACCACCAGCTGTGGGAGTGGGTCTTGGACCACCACCAGCTGTGGGGGTGGGTCCTTGCCCACCAGCTGTGGCTACACCATGGTAGGTGTAGCGGTGATGGAGAGTGGAGAGTAGAGCCCCGTCTCCACCCCACCATTTCCTGCAAGAACAGTGCACACATTGATATCTTGATCTCAGCCATTGCCTCCTTCCCCCCATGCCCCCCCTCGCGGTAGAGTGGTTCCCTGTACCGTCAAGTTATTATTCTGTGCCGTCTGCTGTGAATTAATTGTTGCCAGCTGTGTGTGGGTCCATCTGTGGGCGGGACACCAGCCCATCCTCCTAAGGTGTCCCAACGTCGAGAAACTGTCGTACTAACGTGCCCTCGTCCTAACCTACAACAGGACTCTTAACAGAAATAAAATGTGACTCTTTATAAGAAGGACGGGTTGGCAGGCAGGCAGGCAGACAGACAGGCAGACAGGCAGACAGGCAGGCAGACAGACAGGCAGGCAGGCAGGCAGACAGACAGACAGACAGACAGACAGACAGACAGGCAGACAGACAGACAGGCAGGCAGGCAGGCAGACAGGCAGGCAGACAGGCAGACAGGCAGGCAGGCAGGCAGGCAGGCAGACAGGCAGACAGGCAGACAGGCAGGCAGACAGACAGGCAGGCAGACAGACAGACAGACAGGCAGGCAGGCAGGCAGACAGGCAGGCAGACAGACAGGCAGGCAGGCAGACAGGCAGGCAGACATACAGGTGCCTGCCACTCTCCTTAGTGTATAACAAATCACTGGCAACAGGGGAACTGCCCAAAATTTGGAAAGCAGCTAACGTAGTCCCGATATACAAGAAAGGGGATAGACAGGAGGCACTGAACTACAGGCCAGTGTCCCTAACCTGCATACCATGCAAGCTGATGGAGAAGATTGTGCGAAGAAAGCTAGTGGAGCACCTGGAGCGAGGGAACTTTGTAACACAGCACCAACATGGGTTCAGGATGGCAGGTCCTGCCTCACAGGGTTACTTGAATTCTACGACCAGGCAACAAAAATAAGGCAAGAAAGAGAAGGGTGGGCCGACTGCATATTTTTGGATTGTCAGAAAGCCTTTGATACAGTGCCACACAAGAGACTAGTCAAAAAGCTGGAGATGCAGGCTGGAGTGAAAGGGAAGGTACTCCGTTGGATACAGGAGTACCTAAGCAACAGGAGACAAAGAGTCAGTGTGAGGGGTGAGGTCTCTCAGTTTGGCGAGACGTTACGAGTGGAGTCCCGCAGGGGTCAGTCCTTGGACCTATACTGTTTCTGATATATGTAAATGATCTCCCAGAGGGTATAGAATCGTTCCTCTCAATGTTTGCTGATGATGCAAAAATTATGAGGAGGATTGAAACTGAGGACGATAGTAGGAGGCTACAAGACGACCTAGACAGACTGAGTGAATGGTCCAACAAATGGCTGTTGAAGTTCAACCCGAGTAAATGCAAAGTAATGAAACTAGGCAGTGGAAACAGGAGGCCAGACACAGGATACACAATAGGAGATGAAGTACTTAATGAAACAGACAGAGAGAAAGATCTAGGAGTTGATATCACACCAAACCTGTCTCCTGAAGCCCACATAAAAAGGATAACATCTGCGGCATATGCGAGGCTGGCTAACATCAGAACAGCGTTCAGGAACCTGTGTAAGGAATCATTCAGAACCTTGTACACCACATATGTAAGACCAATCCTGGAGTATGCAGCCCCAGCATGGAGCCCGTACCTTGTTAAGCACAAGACGAAGCTGGAAAAAGTGCAAAGGTATGCTACTAGACTAGTCCCAGAACTTAGAGGCATGAGTTACGAGGGAAATGCACCTCACGACACTGGTAGACAGAACAGTAAGAGGAGACATGATCACTACCTATAAAATTCTTTGAGTAATTGACAAGGTATATAAATCTGAACTTTAACACGGGTGGTATGCGAACAAGGGGACACAGGTGGAGACTGAGTACCAAATGAGCCACAGGGACATTAGAAAGAACTTTTTCGATGTCAGAGTAGTTAACAGGTGGAATGCATTAGGCAGTGATGTGGTGGAGGCTGACACCATACACAGTTTCAAGTGTAGATATGATAGAGCCCAGTAGGCTCAGAAACCTGTACACCAGTTGATTGACGGTTGAGAGGCGGGACCAAAGAGCTAGAGCTCAACTAGGTGAGTACAACAGGGTGAGTACAGACAGACAGACAGGCAGGCAGACATGCGGAGTGCTCCAACACTTTGTGAGGGGAAGAATGTGTAAGCAAGAATCGGCTGGCTTGTTAGTGTATTCATGTGCATACCTTCAGCATACTTGCAGCATACCTTCAGCATACTTGCAGCATATCTTCAGCATACTTGCAGCATACCTTCAGCATACTTGCAGCATACCTTCAGCATACTTGGAGCATACCTTCAGCATACTTGCAGCATACCTTCAACATACTTGCAGCATACCTTAAGCATACTTGCAGCATACCTTCAGCATACTTGCAGCATACCTTCAGCATACTTGCAGCATACCTTCAGCATACTTGCAGCATACCTTCAGCATACTTGCAGCATACCTTCAGCATACTTGCAGCATACCTGCACCATACTTGCAGCATACCTTCAGCATACTTGCAGCATACCTTCAGCATACTTGCAGCATACCTTCAGCATACTTGCAGCATACCTGCACCATACTTGCAGCATACCTTCAGCATGCTTGCAGCATATCTTCAGCATACCTGCACCATACTTGCAGCATACCTTCAGCATACTTGCAGCATACATGCACCATACTTGCAGCATACCTTCAGCATACTTGCAGCATACCTTCAGCATACCTTCAGCATACTTGCAGCATACCTGCATCATACTTGCAGCATACCTTCAGCATACTTGCAGCATACCTGCACCATACTTTCAGCATACTTGCAGCATACTTGCAGCATACCTGCACCATACTTGCAGCATACCTGCACCATACTTGCAGCATACCTGCACCATACTTGCAGCATACCTGCACCATACTTGCAGCATACCTGCAGCATACTTGCAGCATACCTGCAGCATACCTGCAGCATACTTGCAGCATACCTGCAGCATACTTGCAGCATACCTGCACCATACTTGCAGCATACCTGCACCATACTTGCAGCATACCTGCACCATACTTGCAGCATACCTGCACCATACTTGCAGCATACCTGCACCATACTTGCAGCATACCTGCACCATACTTGCAGCATACCTGCACCATACTTGCAGCATACCTGCACCATACTTGCAGCATACCTGCAGCATACCTGCAGCATACTTGCAGCATACCTGCACCATACCTGCAGCATACCTGCACCATACCTGCATCATACCTGCACCATACTTGCATCATACCTGCACCATACTTGCAGCATACCTGCACCATACTTGCAGCATACCTGCACCATACTTGCATCATACCTGCACCATACTTGCAGCATACCTGCACCATACTTGCATCATACCTGCACCATACCTGCAGCATACCTGCACCATACCTGCAGCATACTTGCAGCATACTTGCAGCATACCTGCACCATACCTGCATCATACCTGCACCATACCTGCAGCATACCTGCACCAAACTTGCATCATACCTGCACCTTACCTGCAGCATACCTGCACCATACCTGCAGCATACTTGCAGCATACTTGCAGCATACCTGCACCATACCTGCAGCATACCTGCAGCATACCTGCACCATACTTGCATCATACCTGCACCATACTTGCATCATACCTGCACCATACCTGCAGCATACCTGCACCATACTTGCATCATACCTGCACCATACTTGCAGCATACCTGCACCATACTTGCATCATACCTGCACCATACTTGCAGCATACCTGCACCATACTTGCAGCATACTTGCAGCATACTTGCATCATACCTGCACCATACTTGCAGCATACCTGCACCATACCTGCACCATACCTGCACCATACTTGCAGCATACCTGCACCATACTTGCATCATACCTGCACCATACTTGCAGCATACCTGCACCATACTTGCAGCATACCTGCACCATACTTGCAGCATACTTGCAGCATACCTGCACCATACTTCCAGCATACCTGCACCATACTTGCAGCATACCTTCAGCATTCTTGCAGCATACCTGCACCATACTTGCAGCATACCTGCATCATACTTGCAGCATACCTTCAGCATACTTGCAGCATACCTTCAGCATACTTGCAGCATACCTGCACCATACTTGCAGCATACCTTCAGCATACTTGCAGCATACCTTCAGCATACTTGCAGCATACCTGCACCATACTTGCAGCATACCTGCATCATACTTGCAGCATACCTTCAGCATACTTGCAGCATACCTTCAGCATACTTGCAGCATACCTGCACCATACTTGCAGCATACCTTCAGCATACTTGCAGCATACCTGCACCATACTTGCAGCATACCTTCAGCATACTTGCAGCATACCTGCACCATACTTGCAGCATACCTGCATCATACTTGCAGCATACCTTCAGCATACTTGCAGCATACCTTCAGCATACTTGCTGCATACCTGCACCATACTTGTAGCATACCTGCACCATACTTGCAGCATACCTTCAGCATACTTGCAGCATACCTGCACCATACTTGCAGCATACCTTCAGCATACTTGCAGCATACCTGCACCATACTTGCAGCATACCTTCAGCATACTTGCAGCATACCTGCACCATACTTGCAGCATACCTTCAGCATACTTGCAGCATACCTGCACCATACTTGCAGCATACCTGCATCATACTTGCAGCATACCTTCAGCATACTTGCAGCATACCTTCAGCATACTTGCTGCATACCTGCACCATACTTGTAGCATACCTGCACCATACTTGCAGCATACCTTCAGCATACTTGCAGCATACCTGCACCATACTTGCAGCATACCTGCACCATACTTGCAGCATACCTTCAGCATACTTGCAGCATACCTTCAGCATACTTGCAGCATACCTGCACCATACTTGCAGCATATCTTCAGCATACTTGCAGCATACCTTCAGCATACTTGCAGCATACCTGCACCATACTTGCAGCATACCTTCAGCATACTTGCAGCATACCTGCACCATACTTGCAGCATACCTTCAGCATACTTGCAGCATACCTGCACCATACTTGCAGCATACCTTACCTGGTTGATACCTGGTTGATGGGGTTCTGGGAGTTCTTCTACTCCCCAAGCCCGGCCGAGGCCAGGCTCGACTTGTGAGAGTTTGATCCACCAGGCTGTTGCTTGGAGCGGCCCGCAGAGCCACATACCCACCACAGCCCGGCTGATCCGGGACTTCTCTTAGGAAACAGTCCAGTTTTCTCTTGAAGATGTCCACGGTTGTTCCGGCAATATTTCTTATAGTCGCTGGGAGGACGTTGAACAACCGCGGACCTCTGATGTTTATACAGTGTTCTCTGATTGTGCCTATGGCACCTCTGCTCTTCACTGGATCAATCTTGCATTTTCTTCCATATCGTTCACTCCAGTACGTTGTTATTTTACTGTGTAGATTGGGACCTGGCCCTCCAGTATTTTCCACGTGTATATTATTTGGTATCTCTCTCGTCTCCTTTCTAGAGAGTACATTTGGAGAGCTTTGAGACGATCCCAATAATTTAGGTGTTTTATCTCGTCTATGCGTGCCGTATATGTTCTCTGTATTCCCTCTATTTCAGCAATCTCTCCTGCTCTGAAGGGGGAAGTGAGTACTGAGCAGTATTCGAGACGGGACAACACAAGTGACTTGAAGAGTACAACCATTGTGATGGGATCCCTGGATTTGAAAGTTCTCGTAATCCATCCGATCATTTTTCTGGCTGATGCGATATTTGCTTGGTTATGCTCCCTAAACGTTAGATCGTCGGACATCATTATTCCCAAATCCTTGACATGCTGTTTTTCTACTATGGGAAGATTTGATTGTGTTTTGTACCCTGTATTATGTTTCAGATCCTCATTTTTGCCGTACCTGAGTACCTGAAATTTATCACTGTTAAACATCATATTATTTTCTGCTGCCCAATCGAAAACTTTGTTGACATCTGTTTGTAGTTTTTCAATGTCTTCAGCAGAGGTAATTTTCATGCTGATTTTTGTGTCATCTGCGAAGGATGACACGAAGCTGTGACGTGTATTTTTGTCTATATCAGATATGAGAATAAGGAACAGTAGCGGTGCAAGGACTGTACCTTGAGGTACAGAGCTTTTAACATCGCTTGGACTCGATTTTATCTGATTGACTGTTACTCTTTGTGTTCTGTTCGACAGGAAATTGAGTATCCAGCGTCCTACTTTTCCAGTTATTCCCATTGACCTCATTTTGTGAGCTATCACCCCATGGTCACATTTGTCGAAAGCCTTTGCAAAGTCTGTGTATACAACATCTGCATTTTGCTTTTCTTCTAGGGCTTCTGTGATTTTGTCATAGTGGTTGAGTAACTGTGACAGACAGGATCTTCCCGCTCTAAATCCATGTTGTCCTGGATTGTGCAATTCATTGTTTTCCATAAAACTAGAAATTTGATTCCTAATCACTCTTTCAAACACTTTTATTATGTGTGATGTTAGTGCAACTGGCCTATAATTTTTTGCCAAGGCTTTACTCCCCCCCTTGTGCAACGGAGCTATATCTGCAGATTTAAGTGCTGCTGGTATCTCCCTGTATCCAGGCTCTTTCTCCATATTACGCTGAGTGCTCTCGCTACTGGTACTTTACATTTCTTTATTTACCTTAAGCATACTTTCAGCATACTTGCAGCATACCTTCAGCATACTTGCAGCATACCTGCATCATACTTGCAGCATACCTTCAGCATACTTGCAGCATACCTGCACCATACTTGCAGCATACCTTCAGCATACTTGCAGCATACCTGCACCATACTTGCAGCATACCTTCAGCATACTTGCAGCATACCTTCAGCATACTTGCAGCATACCTGCATCATACTTGCAGCATACCTTCAGCATACTTGCAGCATACCTGCACCATGCTTGCAGCATACCTTCAGCATACTTGCAGCATACCTGCACCATACTTGCAGCATACCTTCAGCATACCTTCAGCATACTTGCAGCATACCTTCAGCATACTTGCAGCATACATTCAGCATACTTGCAGCATACCTGCACCATACTTGCAGCATACCTGCACCATACTTGCAGCATACCTTCAGCATACTTGCAGCATACCTGCATCATACTTGCAGCATACCTTCAGCATACTTGCAGCATACCTGCACCATACTTGCAGCATACCTTCAGCATACTTGCAGCATACCTACATCATACTTGCAGCATACCTTCAGCATACTGCAGCATACCTGCACCATACTTGCAGCATACCTTCAGCATACTTGCAGCATACCTGCACCATACTTGCAGCATACCTTCAGCATACTTGCAGCATACCTTCAGCATACTTGCAGCATACATTCAGCATACTTGCAGCATACCTGCACCATACTTGCAGCATACCTGCACCATACTTGCAGCATACCTTCAGCATACTTGCAGCATACCTTCAGCATACTTGCAGCATACCTGCACCATACTTGTAGCATACCTTCAGCATACTTGCAGCATACCTGCACCATACTTGCAGCATACCTTCAGCATACTTGCAGCATACCTTCAGCATACTTGCAGCATACCTGCATCATACTTGCAGCATACCTTCAGCATACTTGCAGCATACCTGCACCATACTTGCAGCATACCTTCAGCATACTTGCAGCATACCTGCACCATACTTGCAGCATACCTTCAGCATACCTTCAGCATACTTGCAGCATACCTTCAGCATACTTGCAGCATACATTCAGCATACTTGCAGCATACCTGCACCATACTTGCAGCATACCTGCACCATACTTGCAGCATACCTTCAGCATACTTGCAGCATACCTTCAGCATACTTGCAGCATACCTGCACCATACTTGCAGCATACCTTCAGCATACTTGCAGCATACCTGCACCATACTTGCAGCATACCTTCAGCATACTTGCAGCATACCT
>WNGS01028163.1:27436-40755 GCA_020271785.1 Procambarus virginalis | reverse complement strand
ACAGGGTGAGTACAGACAGACAGACAGGCAGGCAGACATGCGGAGTGCTCCAACACTTTGTGAGGGGAAAGAATGTGTAAGCAAGAATCGGCTGGCTTGTTAGTGTATTCATGTGCATACCTTCAGCATACTTGCAGCATACCTTCAGCATACTTGCAGCATATCTTCAGCATACTTGCAGCATACCTTCAGAGCATACTTGCAGCATACCTTCAGCATACTTGGAGCATACCTTCAGCATACTTGCAGCATACCTTCAACATACTTGCAGCATACCTTAAGCATACTTGCAGCATACCTTCAGCATACTTGCAGCATACCTTCAGCATACTTGCAGCATACCTTCAGCATACTTGCAGCATACCTTCAGCATACTTGCAGCATACCTTCAGCATACTTGCAGCATACCTGCACCATACTTGCAGCATACCTTCAGCATACTTGCAGCATACCTTCAGCATACTTGCAGCATACCTTCAGCATACTTGCAGCATACCTGCACCATACTTGCAGCATACCTTCAGCATGCTTGCAGCATATCTTCAGCATACCTGCACCATACTTGCAGCATACCTTCAGCATACTTGCAGCATACATGCACCATACTTGCAGCATACCTTCAGCATACTTGCAGCATACCTTCAGCATACCTTCAGCATACTTGCAGCATACCTGCATCATACTTGCAGCATACCTTCAGCATACTTGCAGCATACCTGCACCATACTTTCAGCATACTTGCAGCATACTTGCAGCATACCTGCACCATACTTGCAGCATACCTGCACCATACTTGCAGCATACCTGCACCATACTTGCAGCATACCTGCACCATACTTGCAGCATACCTGCACCATACTTGCAGCATACCTGCAGCATACCTGCAGCATACTGCAGCATACCTGCAGCATACTTGCAGCATACCTGCACCATACTTGCAGCATACCTGCACCATACTTGCAGCATACCTGCACCATACTTGCAGCATACCTGCACCATACTTGCAGCATACCTGCACCATACTTGCAGCATACCTGCACCATACTTGCAGCATACCTGCACCATACTTGCAGCATACCTGCCACCATACTTGCAGCATACCTGCAGCATACCTGCAGCATACTTGCAGCATACCTGCACCATACCTGCAGCATACCTGCACCATACCTGCATCATACCTGCACCATACTTGCATCATACCTGCACCATACTTGCAGCATACCTGCACCATACTTGCAGCATACCTGCACCATACTTGCATCATACCTGCACCATACTTGCAGCAACCTGCACCATACTTGCATCATACCTGCACCATACCTGCAGCATACCTGCACCATACCTGCAGCATACTTGCAGCATACTTGCAGCATACCTGCACCATACCTGCATCATACCTGCACCATACCTGCAGCATACCTGCACCAAACTTGCATCATACCTGCACCTTACCTGCAGCATACCTGCACCATACCTGCAGCATACTTGCAGCATACTTGCAGCATACCTGCACCATACCTGCAGCATACCTGCAGCATACCTGCCACCATACTTGCATCATACCTGCACCATACTTGCATCATACCTGCCCATACCTGCAGCATACCTGCACCATACTTGCATCATACCTGCACCATACTTGCAGCATACCTGCACCATACTTGCATCATACCTGCACCATACTTGCAGCATACCTGCACCATACTTGCAGCATACTTGCAGCATACTTGCATCATACCTGCACCATACTTGCAGCATACCTGCACCATACCTGCACCATACCTGCACCATACTTGCAGCATACCTGCACCATACTTGCATCATACCTGCACCATACTTGCAGCATACTGCACCATACTTGCAGCATACCTGCACCATACTTGCAGCATACTTGCAGCATACCTGCACCATACTTCCAGCATACCTGCACCATACTTGCAGCATACCTTCAGCATTCTTGCAGCATACCTGCACCATACTTGCAGCATACCTGCATCATACTTGCAGCATACCTTCAGCATACTTGCAGCATACCTTCAGCATACTTGCAGCATACCTGCACCATACTTGCAGCATACCTTCAGCATACTTGCAGCATACCTTCAGCATACTTGCAGCATACCTGCACCATACTTGCAGCATACCTGCATCATACTTGCAGCATACCTTCAGCATACTTGCAGCATACCTTCAGCATACTTGCAGCATACCTGCACCATACTTGCAGCATACCTTCAGCATACTTGCAGCATACCTGCACCATACTTGCAGCATACCTTCAGCATACTTGCAGCATACCTGCACCATACTTGCAGCATACCTGCATCATACTTGCAGCATACCTTCAGCATACTTGCAGCATACCTTCAGCATACTTGCTGCATACCTGCACCATACTTGTAGCATACCTGCACCATACTTGCAGCATACCTTCAGCATACTTGCAGCATACCTGCACCATACTTGCAGCATACCTTCAGCATACTTGCAGCATACCTGCACCATACTTGCAGCATACCTTCAGCATACTTGCAGCATACCTGCACCATACTTGCAGCATACCTTCAGCATACTTGCAGCATACCTGCACCATACTTGCAGCATACCTGCATCATACTTGCAGCATACCTTCAGCATACTTGCAGCATACCTTCAGCATACTTGCTGCATACCTGCACCATACTTGTAGCATACCTGCACCATACTTGCAGCATACCTTCAGCATACTTGCAGCATACCTGCACCATACTTGCAGCATACCTGCACCATACTTGCAGCATACCTTCAGCATACTTGCAGCATACCTTCAGCATACTTGCAGCATACCTGCACCATACTTGCAGCATATCTTCAGCATACTTGCAGCATACCTTCAGCATACTTGCAGCATACCTGCACCATACTGCAGCATACTTCAGCATACTTGCAGCATACCTGCACCATACTTGCAGCATACCTTCAGCATACTTGCAGCATACTGCACCATACCTGACCAGCAGCAACCTTACCTGGTTGATACCTGGTTGATGGGGTTCTGGAGTTCTTCTACTCCCAAGCCCGGCCCGAGGCCAGGCTCGACTTGTGAGAGTTTGATCCACCAGGCTGTTGCTTGGAGCGGCCCGCAGAGCCACATACCCACCACAGCCCGGCTGATCCGGACTTCTCTTAGGAAACAGTCCAGTTTTCTCTTGAAGATGTCCACGGTTGTTCCGGCAATATTTCTTATAGTCGCTGGGAGGACGTTGAACAACCGCGGACCTCTGATGTTATACAGTGTTCTCTGATTGTGCCTATGGCACTCTGCTCTTCACTGGATCAATCTTGCATTTTCTTCCATATCGTTCACTCCAGTACGTTGTTATTTTACTGTGTAGATTTGGGACCTGGCCCTCCAGTATTTTCCACGTGTATATTATTTGGTATCTCTCTCGTCTCCTTTCTAGAGAGTACATTTGGAGAGCTTTGAGACGATCCCAATAATTTAGGTGTTTTATCTCGTCTATGCGTGCCGTATATGTTCTCTGTATTCCCTCTATTTCAGCAATCTCTCCTGCTCTGAAGGGGGAAGTGAGTACTGAGCAGTATTCGAGACGGGACAACACAAGTGACTTGAAGAGTACAACCATTGTGATGGGATCCCTGGATTTGAAAGTTCTCGTAATCCATCCGATCATTTTTCTGGCTGATGCGATATTGCTTGGTTATGCTCCCTAAACGTTAGATCGTCGGACATCATTATTCCCAAATCCTTGACATGCTGTTTTTCTACTATGGGAAGATTTGATTGTGTTTTGTACCCTGTATTATGTTTCAGATCCTCATTTTTGCCGTACCTGAGTACCTGAAATTTATCACTGTTAAACATCATATTATTTTCTGCTGCCCAATCGAAAACTTTGTTGACATCTGTTTGTAGTTTTTCAATGTCTTCAGCAGAGGTAATTTTCATGCTGATTTTTGTGTCATCTGCGAAGGATGACACGAAGCTGTGACGTGTATTTTTGTCTATATCAGATATGAGAATAAGGAACAGTAGCGGTGCAAGGACTGTACCTTGAGGTACAGAGCTTTTAACATCGCTTGGACTCGATTTTATCTGATTGACTGTTACTCTTGTGTTCTGTTCGACAGGAAATTGAGTATCCAGCGTCCTACTTTTCCAGTTATTCCCATTGACCTCATTTTGTGAGCTATCACCCCATGGTCACATTTGTCGAAAGCCTTTGCAAAGTCTGTGTATACAACATCTGCATTTTGCTTTTCTTCTAGGGCTTCTGTGATTTTGTCATAGTGGTTGAGTAACTGTGACAGACAGGATCTTCCCGCTCTAAATCCATGTTGTCCTGGATTGTGCAATTCATTGTTTTCCATAAAACTAGAAATTTGATTCCTAATCACTCTTTCAAACACTTTTATTATGTGTGATGTTAGTGCAACTGGCCTATAATTTTTTGCCAAGGCTTTACTCCCCCCCTGTGCAACGGAGCTATATCTGCAGATTTAAGTGCTGCTGGTATCTCTCCCTGTATCCAGGCTCTTTCTCCATATTACGCTGAGTGCTCTCGCTACTGGTACTTTACATTTCTTTATTTACCTTAAGCATACTTTCAGCATACTTGCAGCATACCTTCAGCATACTTGCAGCATACCTGCATCATACTTGCAGCATACCTTCAGCATACTTGCAGCATACCTGCACCATACTTGCAGCATACCTTCAGCATACTTGCAGCATACCTGCACCATACTTGCAGCATACCTTCAGCATACTTGCAGCATACCTTCAGCATACTTGCAGCATACCTGCATCATACTTGCAGCATACCTTCAGCATACTTGCAGCATACCTGCACCATGCTTGCAGCATACCTTCAGCATACTTGCAGCATACCTGCACCATACTTGCAGCATACCTTCAGCATACCTTCAGCATACTTGCAGCATACCTTCAGCATACTTGCAGCATACATTCAGCATACTTGCAGCATACCTGCACCATACTTGCAGCATACCTGCACCATACTTGCAGCATACCTTCAGCATACTTGCAGCATACCTGCATCATACTTGCAGCATACCTTCAGCATACTTGCAGCATACCTGCACCATACTTGCAGCATACCTTCAGCATACTTGCAGCATACCTACATCATACTTGCAGCATACCTTCAGCATACTGCAGCATACCTGCACCATACTTGCAGCATACCTTCAGCATACTTGCAGCATACCTGCACCATACTTGCAGCATACCTTCAGCATACTTGCAGCATACCTTCAGCATACTTGCAGCATACATTCAGCATACTTGCAGCATACCTGCACCATACTTGCAGCATACCTGCACCATACTTGCAGCAACCTTCAGCATACTTGCAGCATACCTTCAGCATACTTGCAGCATACCTGCACCATACTTGTAGCATACCTTCAGCATACTTGCAGCATACCGCACCATACTTGCAGCATACCTTCAGCATACTTGCAGCATACCTTCAGCATACTTGCAGCATACCTGCATCATACTTGCAGCATACCTTCAGCATACTTGCAGCATACCTGCACCATACTTGCAGCATACCTTCAGCATACTTGCAGCATACCTGCACCATACTTGCAGCATACCTTCAGCATACCTTCAGCATACTTGCAGCATACCTTCAGCATACTTGCAGCATACATTCAGCATACTTGCAGCATACCTGCACCATACTTGCAGCATACTGCACCATACTTGCAGCATACCTTCAGCATACTTGCAGCATACCTTCAGCATACTTGCAGCATACCTGCACCATACTTGCAGCATACCTTCAGCATACTTGCAGCATACCTGCACCATACTTGCAGCATACNATGAAGCTGTGTCAGATCATCCTGGATGTGAGCTGTGTCAGATCATCCTGGATGTGAGGCTGTGTCAGATCACCTGGATGTGAGGCTGTGTCAGATCATCCTGGATGTGAAGCTGTGTCAGATCATCCTGGATGTGATGTTGTGTCAGATCATCCTGGAGTGAAGCTGTGTCAGATCATCCTGGATTGAAGCTGTGTCAGATCATCCTGGATGTGAAGCTGTGTCAGATCATCCTGGATGTGAAGCTGTATGTGTCAGATCATCCTGGATGTGAAGCTGTGTCAGATCATCCTGGATATGAAGTTGTGTCAGATCATCCTGGATGTGAAGCTGTGTCAGATCATCCTGGATGTGAAGCTGTATGTGTCAGATCATCCTGGATGTGAAGCTGTGTCAGGTCATCCTGGATGTGAAGCTGTATGTGTCAGATCATCCTGGATGTGAAGCTGTGTCAGGTCATCCTGGATGTGAAGCTGTATGTGTCAGATCATCCTGGATGTGAAGCTGTGTCAGATCATCCTGGATGTGAAGCTGTGTCAGATCATCCTGGATGTGAAGCTGTGTCAGATCATCCTGGATGTGAAGCTGTGTCAGATCATCCTGGATGTGAAGCTGTGTCAGATCATCCTGGATGTGAAGCTGTGTCAGATCATCCTGGATGTGAAGCTGTGTCAGATCATACTGGATGTGAAGCTGTATGTGTCAGACCATCCTGGATGTGAAGCTGTGTCAGGTCATCCTGGATGTGAAGCTGTATGTGTCAGATCATCCTGGATGTGAAGCTGTGTCAGGTCATCCTGGATGTGAAGCTGTATGTGTCAGATCATCCTGGATGTGAAGCTGTGTCAGATCATCCTGGATGTGAAGCTGTATGTGTCAGATCATCCTGGATGTGAAGCTGTGTCAGATCATCCTGGATGTGAAGCTGTGTCAGATCATCCTGGATGTGAAGCTGTATGTGTCAGATCATCCTGGATGTGAAGCTGTGTCAGAGCATCCTGGATGTGAAGCTGTGTCAGTCATCCTGGATGTGAAGCTTTGTCAGATCATCCTGGATGTGAAGCTGTATGTGTCAGATCATCCTGGATGTGAAGCTGTGTCAGATCATCCTGGATGTGAAGCTGTGTCAGATCATCCTGGATGTGAAGCTGTATGTGTCAGATCATCCTGGATGTGAAGCTGTGTCAGATCATCCTGGATGTGAAGCTGTGTCAGATCATCCTGGATGTGAAGCTGTGTCAGATCATCCTGGATGTGAAGCTGTATGTCAGATCATCCTGGATGTGAAGCTGTGTGGGCGTTCGTACCAGGAAGACCAACAGCTTCACACACAAGGCATCACGAGGAAGGCCGCCACAGGCCACAGCTTTGAGAGAATAACACTCGAAATCGAATTGAAAACTTTCCCTTTTGGTACAGAACATTTATTGAACTAGAAATAATCATATCAATTGACTAAACATTACAGACCTCTAATGTTTACATTGTGTTCTCTAATTGTGCTTATGGCACCCTGATACCAGACGTCTTGATAATATTGTGTCAACATTTACAGTACAAACATATAACTATCAACAATCACTTGTGGAAATAAATTTTCTGACAGACATGTAAAACGCGCGGTCAAACCTAGTGAATATTTCGGAGAAGAAATCGCAGTTAGAAAAGCAAAAGCAAGACCAAACACAACAACGTTCACAAGTGCGTCAACAACCATTGTTATTTTACAGTCAATCTCCAGTTTAATAACTTTTTGAATACAACTGTTACTGTCTTCTCATCTGGTGTTTTGTTTGGTCATCATATCTCCAGTCACGTGATTGTGACTCATCGTCTAATCACAGTATCTAAATACATGACCTATACTTAACTATTATTATTATTCCTCTGTTCCTTACATGGACACTTACTTAGTGAAAATTATTCCTCAACCTTTTTTTTTGACTAACCTATATTATATGTACGTTTAATCGAGCATGAGTAGGTAGGTTTGGTTACAAATATGGAAAACCCGTGTTATTCTCCTCGGTATTATTCTCCACGGATACGGGAAAGTCCGTATCATTCTACAACATTTGAATGTTGTAGAAGGTTCGGGCAGCCAAGATTCTACTCTGACGTCAAGCAATGTCATCGGCAGCCAATAGTATCGATCTAGTGGGCAACACGTCACCAGGTCCGCCTCTGCCATTGGTCAAGGACAATCGGAAATTCTCGACATATATAAAATTATAATGTAACAAACATTAAAATGTTGTTGCTCTACATTAACATACTAACAATTAATTTACATTAGTTAATCATATAAAGAAATTTCCATGTTGTAATATCTCTTAGAAAATGCGAATCCACTACGTCACCTGATTTTATTTGTCAATAATACTTTTACATTAAATAATTCTTAAACCTAGTTATTCTACTCTGGGGACTTGAATAAATAAAACAAAGTAACATGACTGAACCTAATTAAAAAGCCAATATAATCAGCGCCTCCTCCCACCGTTTGTCAATAAATGGACAAGAATTGAACCACGGGGGGGGGGGGGGTGGACGCGTTGCTTGTACGGGAGGGTGGAGAGACGCCGTTAATTGATAACAACAAGCCTTGCCTACGAGCACGCTCGTACAAGTTCCTTCAATACTTCCCGCAAATCATAGTGTGCAGGACTCTAGAATCTCCTGTGTCAACACGACTTCACTAGCCATAAGGGAAGTGTTCGGTACCCATTGACCTGTTATATATATTATTTGTGGTCATTAATGTAGATTAGGGTTGACCGGTCATGGACATGGCAAACCACCAGAACGGGTCAGCTTAAATCAATTAGAGATAATATCTTGCCCCTGATATAGCCGTCATATATTGGTTACGATTTATTACGTTGTGACTATTTGACAGGTGAAATTAGAGTGAAAGGAGACATTAGAAGCAAATTTCGTGGTGCAACACGAGGCAGGCTACGATGCCATTATAGACTGATCCACCAGGAGACTCAGCTCACGCGACGTGGCTGCGTCTAGTGCACATTAACCAGGTGACGTGCTATAACAGCTAAGCTGGAATATTTATGTTACTAACCCAATGTGGCAGAGTAGACTACCATTAGTAGTGAATTTTATATCAATCAATTAAATTTGATTTGGTATAATATAATTACCCCCCCCCCCCCCCCAACCTGTGAAGAAAAGCTACTTGTGGGAAAATAGGAATCATACAGTCCATTATTGTAAGAAATACATTAATAACCAATTAAATATAAATCATTTAATATATAAATTATTATAATAATAAATAATAATAAAATCCCAAGAGTCAGTTTTCACCCCAAGGACCTTCCCTTCGCTTTCCAACTCGTCAAGGGAGGTCGTTTGCTCAGGTCGTTCTACCGCACAATGAACTTGTCTGTTAATGGTAAGGCAGCTGGCCTCAACCCGTCCTCTACTCAAGTCCATTACCTCCAGCGGTCGACCCCACACACGCATTCATAAATTTTTACATGCTGTTCATTCAAAACTGTAATTTTCTCAAATATAAATTAATATTATAATATATTAGCATATTATGCATATATAGGTTAGGTTAGGTGTTTAGGTTCTGTTGGCGATTATTTGTATTTGTAGTACGTGGATGAAACATTTACAGTGTTCTGGTTCGAACAAAATTCGTCAGTGAAGCACTTGTTCCAGAAGTGTTCGAACGAAATCATTTGTGAGTCGTGTGTAAACTGTTTTTTTCATTCATAAACAGGGGGTTTGGCAGGTGCATGGAATCACTTTGGGATGTTTGTTTGGAGGACGGGCTGGCCGGCCTACATAAACAAAGGTCAAATGCTCGTTAATCCAGTCATAAAACTCCTTGTTTATGAAACACAGTTTACACACGACTCACAACTGATAACGTTCGTACATTTCTTGAACAATGTTTTGTTGACGTCCACATCGCTATAAAGGCTTCACCCATGTTGCTCATATACAAATAGTCGCGAAGAGAACCTACATGAGTAATCTATCGTATGCCTAACTATACAAAGAAATTTAATATATAATAATATTAATTTGTCACACAAACAATTTTTAAATCACCTTATGTTAAGATTTATATTTGCGTGTGAAATGAACGGCCGCTCCTGTAACTAGCCTGACCTGAGGACGGGTTGGGTATGGCGCCCCGTCTAGAGCAGTGTCAGACTAATGGTGGCAGGAAGTGATCAGCCTCTCTACTGGTGCTCCGTGTAAGGCGAGTAAGGAAATGAGGTTTCGACTGATAGCAGGACTGGAGTTTCATGGGACACACAGAGAAGGTTTCCGTCCCAGGACAGTTTATGGATATGTGTCTGACAGTAAGGACCTGCCAAGTGACGTCAAGTGTAGTCAGGGTGTGAGACACGACAACAGTATTGCAAGTGACATTAGTTTTAAGACATAGTGGACCAAACGGTGCTTACCCAACTGTGTCGAGGGCTTCAAGAGACCAGGTGTGTGTTTCCGGAGTCTGTTACTGCCGGTGTCTGCTTGATCCTCAAGTTAGCCTCAGGCTTAGCCCGTGGATCTAGCACTCAAGGGAGTTAATTAACTGCTTAAGCGACACACAGGAACCAAAAGAAGCTTGCTGATCAAGGCCAGGTCAAGAGACACTCAGTAACCAGTGATATGTTTGTGTGGACTCAGTTGTTGTACTCGCCTAGTTGTGCTTGAGGGGTTGAGCTTCGGCTCTTTTGGTCCCGCCTCTCAACTGTCAATCAAATGATGTACCGATTCCCGAGCCTATTGGGCTCTATCATATCTATACTTGAACTGTGTATGGAGTCTTACTCCACCACATCACTTCCTAGTGCATTCCATTTATTAACTACTCTAGCACTGACCAAATTTTTTGTAATGTCTCTATGGCTCATTTGGCTACTCTGTTTCCAACAGTGTCCCCCTAGTGTGTGTGCCTCTTGTGTTAAATAAACCGTCTTTGTCTACCCAATCAGTTCCCTGGAAAATGTTGTACGTGGTGATGATGTATGTGGTGATCATGTCCCCCTTAATCATCTGTCTTCCAGCGACTTGAGATTTAATTCCCGTAGTCTCTCATCATAGCTTATGCCCCTCTGTTCTGGCACTAGTTTGGTGGCAAACTTCTGAACCTTCTCCAATTTTGTCATATACTTAACGAGATATGGACTCCATGCTGGAGCTGCCTCAGGTGCTTAGCTTTTGTTGGCACGTCAACAGAACCTAAGTTCATAATTGGTCTGACATACGTGGTACAGAACGTTCATTATGATTCCTTGCACAAGTTTTAATAGGCTGTTCGTATGTTGGCCAGCCTGACATATGCCGCTGATGTTATCCTCTTGATATAGGCTTCAGGGGAGAAAAATCATTGTATACTCACCTATACTCATACTCAGACCATAAGCTCATTGAAGTGCGAACTAGCATAAATAACGGTAGTAGATCTAAGAGACCCAACAAGCGAGAAGGAATATTCAATCAATTCAATTTCAACAATAAGAGGATTGACTGGGAAAAAATAAATGTGGACCTTTCAACCATTCAATGGGAGACGGTCTTAAGCGACAAAACTCCCACACAGGGAATAGCTCAACTGACAGCTGAAGCTTACAAGGTCTGCTTGAAGCACGTGCCGGTGAGGAGGGGCAGAAAGAGGAACACTCTAGAAAGAGAACGCAGACGACTGTACAGGAGAAGGAAAAAAATTACGGAAATGCTTCGGCAGACACAACTATCACAAGCAAGGAAAATAAGCCTAAGCAGGGAGATCGAAGAAATCGAACAAACGTTGAAGCGATCATATGAGTCTGAGGAAATGGAATTGGAACAGAGAGCTATACAAGAGATAAGGAAAAATCCGAAATATTTTTTCACATACGCTAAATCAAAATCCAAAACCTCGACCAGTATTGGACCGTTAATTACAAATGAAGGTACGTACACAGAGGACAACAAAGAGATTAGTGAAATTCTAAGAAGCCAGTATGAGGCTATGTTTAGCACACCAATTAACAACATGAAAGTTGATGACCCAGACAGCTTCTTTATGAATGACATTCAAGCTGCAGATAATATAACGGATATTACCACAAACTCGGAAGACTTTGAAAGAGAAATTGACAATATGCCCATGCACTCAGCCCCTGGGCCTGACTCATGGAATTCAATATTCATAAAGAAATGTAAAGTACCAGTAGCGAGAGCACTCAGCGTAATATGGAGAAAGAGCCTGGATACAGGGGAGATACCAGCAGCACTTAAATCTGCAGATATAGCTCCGTTGCACAAGGGGGGGAGTAAAGCCTTGGCAAAAAATTATAGGCCAGTTGCACTAACATCACACATAATAAAAGTGTTTGAAAGAGTGATTAGGAATCAAATTTCTAGTTTTATGGAAAACAATGAATTGCACAATCCAGGACAACATGGTTTTAGAGCGGGAAGATCATGTCTGTCACAGTTACTCAACCACTATGACAAAATCACAGAAGCCCTAGAAGAAAAGCAAAATGCAGATGTTGTATACACAGACTTTGCAAAGGCTTTCGACAAATGTGACCATGGGGTGATAGCTCACAAAATGAGGTCAATGGGAATAACTGGAAAAGTAGGACGCTGGATACTCAATTTCCTGTCGAACAGAACACAAAGAGTAACAGTCAATCAGATAAAATCGAGTCCAAGCGATGTTAAAAGCTCTGTACCTCAAGGTACAGTCCTTGCACCGCTACTGTTCCTTATTCTCATATCTGATATAGACAAAAATACACGTCACAGCTTCGTGTCATCCTTCGCAGATGACACAAAAATCAGCATGAAAATTACCTCTGCTGAAGACATTGAAAAACTACAAACAGATGTCAACAAAGTTTTCGATTGGGCAGCAGAAAATAATATGATGTTTAACAGTGATAAATTTCAGGTACTCAGGTACGGCAAAAATGAGGATCTGAAACATAATACAGGGTACAAAACACAATCAAATCTTCCCATAGTAGAAAAACAGCATGTCAAGGATTTGGGAATAATGATGTCCGACGATCTAACGTTTAGGGAGCATAACCAAGCAAATATCGCATCAGCCAGAAAAATGATCGGATGGATTACGAGAACTTTCAAATCCAGGGATCCCATCACAATGGTTGTACTCTTCAAGTCACTTGTGTTGTCCCGTCTCGAATACTGCTCAGTACTCACTTCCCCTTCAGAGCAGGAGAGATTGCTGAAATAGAGGGAATACAGAGAACATATACGGCACGCATAGACGAGATAAAACACCTAAATTATTGGGATCGTCTCAAAGCTCTCCAAATGTACTCTCTAGAAAGGAGACGAGAGAGATACCAAATAATATACACGTGGAAAATACTGGAGGGCCAGGTCCCAAATCTACACAGTAAAATAACAACGTACTGGAGTGAACGATATGGAAGAAAATGCAAGATTGAACCATGAAGAGC
>WNGS01028146.1:0-24194 GCA_020271785.1 Procambarus virginalis | reverse complement strand
CCATGAGTCTGGACCGGGGGCCGAGGGCATGGGCATGTTTTCATTTCTCTTTCAAAAATTTAGTGCGCTCGTGTTGATATCAGGTTATATTTACAGGGGTTTTGAATATCCCGCATAAAGAAATTGTCTGGATCTTCCACTTTCATGTTGTTTATTGGAGTGCTAAAAACATGTCCTCATACTGCTTTTTTAGGATTTCACTAATTTCTTTGTCATCCTCCGTGTATGAACCTTCACTTGTACGAATAGGTCCAATACTGGCAGTGGTTTTTGCTTTTGATTTCGCATATGAGAAGAAATATTTGGATTTTTCTTTATTTCCTGAATTGCTTTCTGTTCTAACTGCCTTTCTTCAGTTTCATATGAGTGTTTCAATTTCCGCTCGATTTCTTCAATCTCCTATTTAAAATTATTCCTTTTGACGGGAAATTCGTGTCTGCATAAGCAGTTCTGTTATTTTTTTCTGCGTTTATACTGTCGTCTGCGTTCTCTTTCTACGTTAGATCTCTTTCTGGCTTTCCTCAAAGGAACATGTTTCAGACTTGATACGCTTCCGAAGTCAGTTTTTCTATTCCTTCTGTAGGACTTGTATTACTTAGAACAGTTTCCCATGGAATGTTTGTAAGTTCCCTGTTTATTATCTCCCAGTCTATCCTTTTATTATTAAAATTGAATTTACTGAATAGCCCCTCTCGCTTTATCAACGTTTTAGGTCTATTCTGAGTATTGATGGTCGTTTGCACTTCAATGAGCTTGTGATCTGAATATGTGGTATCTGATATCGTAATGTCTCTGATAATGTCTTCATTGTTCGTAAAGACCAATCTAAAATATTTTCATTTCTCGTTGGCTCCGATATCTGCTGATTGAGTGAAAATTTGTCACAGAATCTAAGTAGTTCTCTAATCTGTGGTTGGTTAGGTCCCGATAGATTTCCTGGTATAATATTATTGTTTGCTATTTTCCACCTGAGACTAGGCAAGTTGAAGTCACCTAGGAAGATAATATCAGGTATCGGGTTCTCCAAATTATCAAGGCTATTCTCTATTTTGTTATCTGTTCTGTGAATTCCTCAGCCGTTGCATCTGGCGGTTTGTATATTAGAATAATCACTAAATTTATTTTCTCTATTTTTAATCCCAGTACCTCTACCACCTCATTTGTAACGTTAAGGAGCTCCGAGCATACAAGGTCTTTCCTAATATACAGACCCACTCCTCCATGTGACCTAATTTTCCTACACCTGTATAGGTTATATCCTGGAATCCAGATCTCACTGTCCAACAATTCCCTGCATGGGTTTCTGTGAAAGCTCCAAATACTGCATTTGACTCCGTGAGGAGGCCATTATGAACTGTACTTTGTTGTTTGTTCTTGTTTTCAGTCCTTGTATGTTAGCAAAGATGAATGAGGTTACTCTATTAGTGATAGTTTGACTGGGAGACTTTCTCGGCAAGCCCATTATGCGTGGACATAATGAGTTTGTTCTGACCAGTACTGATTGTTGTAGGGCAGTTGCCTGTCGTAGTTGTAGTTCCCTTTCGGTGTGTAATTGTATGTAATTCTGGAATGCAAGTGGATCTGGCATCCAGTTCCATACACTCTCCATGCTCCTCCTTTTGAATTCTCTGTCGGTCTGGTATAAAAAATTTATAGAGTTTCCTCCAAATTCATTATCCTGCTTGCCACTCTTTATGTAGCGTTCCGTGCCTTTCACGTGGAAGTGTGGGCAGCTGAGGTCATAGCATTTTCTGTCCTCCAGTGAGGTTTGGCACATGACAGGATGGAAAAACCTACATACCCTGTATTGATCCAAATCGACACTCGCCTTTCCTAAGCATATTTAAACATTTTTGGGATGTTGGTAACTGCATTCTAATCCTTTCTTATTACAAGCTTATCTATGTCTGCATATGCCTTTTGCATAAAATTTGCATAAGTCTGTCCTTCTGTTCTGAATTGCTCTATCAGGAACCGTCGTAGTGTCTGTACCTATCGAGCTGTCAGTGCTGTCTGGTACACTTTCTAGTGTACTGTCATCTACGTCCTGGCCTACTGAGTCAAAGTTTACAACTTCCTGAGTTTCAGCCTCAGTTTCATCCCTGACTATAGCCTCCACCCCTGGTATATTACAATTGTTGTTGTTCCTTTCCCACTCCTTCTGGATGGCTGGTAGGCTTCCAATGAATGATGTTTTCCGATCATGCGTCATGTTATCTAGAAGGTTTTTTAGGATATTCCAAGCTGGCAGATCATTTTTACACACCCAGAGCAAGTGGCCAGCTCTCAGTGCCGCAGTGTTACTCACTCCTGTACAAGCTGAATGGAATCTAGTCTTACAGATATAACATTCAATTCCCGTTACCTTCGTCTTGAAGGATTTGTTACAGCGGCCACGAGTTTGTTTATTTACTCCCATTTTGCCTTGTTTTGTTGTATATATCTATATATTTATAATATTATATGTATACCGTATATTTGTAACAATATATATGTTTATTTGTTCTACAGTATGGTCAATACTTATCACACGGTCGAGGGTGAGGGTCCCAGAGGCTGTATAGTTGGCTCGTTGTTGTCCTAGGCCGCGGCTGGAGGCCCTCAGTTGCCAGTTACTTGGGTTATACACTGATATATTAATTCGCTTGTATTACAATAAGGGATTTTCTGCTTTATTTCCGACTTGCAATAGTATTCACTTTCTCTATTACTAATTTCTCGATCCACATTCCCCTATTACACTTGTTGGAAACCAAATTTGCTAGTAAGCACGCACACACACACGAGAGCAGGACTGAAGAAGAAATCAATTCTTTTTTCTACAAAGTGTTAGGGGTAGGCAGACCAGTAAAGTGGTACATAAAGGCAAACCAACAAAATCAATAGAGAGAGGGGGAGTGAAGAATAAGGAGAGGGGGAACAAGTTCCTGAAGATTGCATACACCAACATAGATGGAGTAAGATCGAAGATATTGGAGTTAAGTGATGTAATACAGATGCAGACACCAGACATTGTTGCACTCACGGAGACAAAACTTGAAGATGATATTTTAAATGAGTTCATATTCCCAAGGGGCTACTCAATTTGGAGAAGGGACAGAAAAATTAGGAAAGGCGGTGGCATTGCTGTGCTGGTGAAAGAACACATAAAGGTGAACGAAATAATGATTGTCAATCCACAAGAAGTTGACATAATAGCACTAGAGATCTGCCATGAGGATGATGAACTAATGATCATAAATGCATATAGTCCACCGCTAAGCAGCACATGGTCAAAGGAGGAGCTGATAGTAAACGAGAAGGTCTTATTACAATAATGAGAGAGATCATTTGTAACAATCTTAATGAGAGAGATTATAGCAAGAGCGGATAACGATAGGTCACGACTGTCGATAGTTGGTGACTTTAACTTGAAATCCATAGACTGGGAAGCATATGAAGCTAAAACAGAAGATTTTTGGACCTGTAAATTTGTAGACCTCATCCTGGAAACATTCTTGTATCAACATGTTAAACAAGCTACGAGGATGAGGGAAAGGGACGTTCCCTCCATGCTAGATTTGATATTTACCAGGAAGGAGGAAGAAGTATTTGACATTCAGTACCTTCCTCCCTTGGGTAAAAGTGACCATGTCTTTTGGGAATAAAGTATGCAATGCGTTATAATCTGGAAGAAAATAAGGAGGATGAAGCAGTTGAAAAACCTGACTTCAAGAGAGGACATTATGGCAACCTTAGAAATTTTTTTAGTGAGTATAATTGGACAGACTTGTTGCTAGGCAAGGAAGTGAATGAGATGTATGTCAAGTTTTGTGAAATATATGATAAAGGCACAAACAAATTTATACCAAAACAGAGTTGCAGAACTAGGAAACAGGATTGGTTCAATAGGAATTGCGAGAGGGCCAGAGACCAAAAGACACAAAAATGGAATCAATACAGGAAGAGGCCAAACCCCAAACATACCAACGATACAAAGATGCGAGAAACAACTACACAGCAGTGAGGAGAGAGGCAGAAAGAAATTTTGAAAAAGGGATTGCAGACAAATGTAAAACAGAACCAGGTCTATTCTATAAATTCATAAACAACAAATTGCAGGTAAAGGATAATATTCAGAGGTTGATAATGGGAAATAGATTCACGGAAAATGAAAAGGAAATGTGTGAAACACTAAATGAAAAGTTCCAAAGTGTGTTTGTACAAAATGAAATCTTTAGGGAACCAGACACAATAAGAATTCCAGAGAACAACATAGAGCACATAGAGGTGACTAGAGACGAAGTGGAAAAAATCTCAAGGAGCTAAGTAAGAACAAGGCAGTTGGTCCAGATGGAGTTTCACCATGGGTTCTGAGAGAATATGCACCTGAACTCAGCATTCCACTTCAGCTGATTTTTCAGGCATCCCTGTTTACAGGAGTTGTAGCTGATGTGTGGAAAAAGGCTAACATAGTTCCAATCTACAAAAGTGGAAGCAGGGAAGACCCTCTTAATTATAGACCTGTATCATTGACAAGTGTAATAGTCCTACCTTGAGGATACCTTGAGGTGCTTCCGGGGCTTATCGTCCCGCGGCCCGGTCATCGACCAGGCCTCCTGGTTGCTGGACTGATCAACCAGGCTGTTGGACGCGGCTGCTCGCAGCCTGACGTATGAGTCACAGCCTGGTTGATCAGGTATCCTTTGGAGGTGCTTATCCAGTTCTCTCTTGAACACTGTGAGGGGTTTGCCAGTTATGTCCCTTATGTGTAGTGGAAGCGTGTTGAACAGTCTCGGGCCTCTGATGTTGATAGAGTTCTCTCTCAGAGTACCAGTTGCACCTCTGCTTTTCAACGGGGGTATTCTGCACATCCTGCCATGTCTTCTGGTCTCATGTGATGTTATTTCTGTGTGCAGGTTTGGGACCAGCCCCTCTAATATTTTCCACGTGTAAATTATTATGTATCTCTCCCGCCTGCGCTCAAGGGAATACAGATTTAGGCTCTTTAGTCGGTCCCAATAGTTTAGATGTTTTACCGAGTGGATTCTAGCAGTAAAGGATCTCTGCACGCTCTCCAGGTCAGCAATTTCACCCGCAGTGAAAGGGGCTGTCATTGTGCAGCAGTACTCCACTCTAGAGAGCACAAGCGTTTTGAAAAGTGTCATCATCGGTATAGCATCTCTAGTGTGAAAAGTTCTTGTTATCCAACCTGTCATTTAGTCAAAATATTGGAAAAAATAATTAAACTAAATGGGTAGAACACCTGGAGAGAAATGATATAATATCAGACCGACAGTATGGTTTTTGATCTGGAAGATCCTGTGTAACGAACTTACTCAGTTTCTATGATCGGGCAACAGAGATTTTACAGGAAAGAGATGGTTGGGTTGACTGCATCTATCTGGACCTAAAAAAGGCTTTCGACAGAGTTCCCCATAAGAGGTTGTTCTGGAAACTGGAACATATTGGAGGGGTGACAGGTAAGCTACTAACATGGATGAAAAATTTCCTAACTGACAGAAAAATGAGGGCCGTAATCAGAGGCAAGGTATCGGATTGGAGGAATGTCACGAGTGGAGTACCACAGGGTTCAGTTCTTGCACCGGTAATGTTCATTGTCTACATAAACGATCTACCAGAGGGATTACAGAATTACATGAACATGTTTGCTGATGATGCTAAGATAATAGGGAAGATAAGAAACCTAGATGATTGTCATGCCCTTCAAGAAGACCTGGACAAAATAAGTATATGGAGCAATACTTGGCAAATGGAATTTAATGTGAATAAATGCCATGTTATGGAATGTGGAATTGGAGAACATAGACCCCACACAACCTATAAATTATGTGAGAAACCTTTAAAGAATTCTGACAAAGAAAGGGATCTAGGGGTGGTTCTAGATAGAAAACTGTCACCTGAGGATCACATTAAGAACATTGTGCGAGGAGCCTATGCTACACTTTCTAACCTAAGAATTGCTTTTAAATACATGGATGGCGAAATACTAAAGAAATTGTTCACGACTTTTATTAGACCAAAACTGGAATATGCAGCGGTTGTGTGGTGCCCATATCTTATGAAGCACAGCAACAAACTGGAAAAGGTGCAAAGACACGCTACTAAGTGGCTCCCAGAACTGAAGGGCAAGAGCTATGAGGAGAGGTTAGAGGCATTAAATATGCAAAAACTAGAAGATAGAAGAAAAAGAGGCGATATGATCACTACGTACAAAATAGTAACAGGAATTGATAAAATCGACAGGGAAGATTTCCTGAGACCTGGAACTTCAAGAACAAGAGGTCATAGATTTAAACTAGCTAAACACAGATGCCGAAGAAACGTAAGAAAATTCACCTTCGCAAATAGAGTGGTAGACGGTTGGAACAAGTTAAGTGAGAAGGTGGTGGAGGCCAAGACCGTCAGTAGTTTCAAAGCGTTTTATGACAAAGAGTGCTGGGAAGACGGGACACCACGAGCGTAGCTCTCATCCTGTAACTACACTTAGGTAATTACACTTAGGTAATTACACACACACACGCACGGGTGGCCTCACGGGGCGTGGGCCTATGGGCTGGGTTCTGGCACCACGAGGTGGACTCAACAAAATTCACTTGTTATTGCCTTAAAGCACAAAGTTGGATGGCAATCACTATGTTATATTGTTTGATAAGTTGAGATGCACTTTATGAGTTATCTAACTGTGTTTAGTTCCTGTATCACTGAAATATCCCGAGATATATATTGTTTTTCACAGAGCTTGTGCTCTCGTGTGCTTCCCCTCCCCACTCCAGAATAGGGCAAGGAAGTCTGGCAAAAGTGAGGCTTTGACAGACCAAGCGTTGAAGGCAGTCTGCTCCGCCCTAGCTGTCAAGGGGCGGGGGTGGGTGGGGGAGGAGGGGGAGTTGCCTCAAAGATATTATTACCAAATTATTTCAATGTCTTTGATTTTTTCTCATTTTGTTTTTGTTTTTTGCCGTATTATTATTCAATAGTGTGTAGTGTCAAATATTTATATAATACAAACAAAATACAAATACAAATATTTATTCAGGTAAAGTACATACATACAAGGTGAAATACAAAAGTTGATGGATTCATAGATAGAGCTAGTACATACAATGCTTAAAGCCACTATTACGCAAAGCGTTTCGGGCAGGAACGTGTGTAATAAAATGTGTGAACCATTGCTATAAGTATCCACTCAATTTAACGGCCTATATGGGGCTGTACTCTAGTCGTTATTTCCCGACCTCCGTTATTTCCGAAGTTAAGTCGGGTCAGGTAATTTTTC
The DNA here is from genome assembly GCA_020271785.1 of Procambarus virginalis. NCBI lineage: Eukaryota > Metazoa > Arthropoda > Malacostraca > Decapoda > Cambaridae > Procambarus > Procambarus virginalis. Next base: position 16,918 of record WNGS01028146.1, on the reverse strand, counting down.
AAGTAACATTCAGGTAGGATATATTTTATACTGTATAACTAAAATTAAATAAAGTTTATTGTGTAATTGCATTCCAATTTAGTGCCACGCCGACGATTAAGCCAGCTGGTGGCTGCTGCATGGATGATGTTTGATCACGGTCTGATCAAGTCCAGATGGGTGGGAAAAAATTGGTTCATTCCTTTGTATTGCAAAATATTTCGTGTATCAATCAGTGATTGTTAATATTTTCTCAATAAAATTTTAGAGATGTGTTTTGTTTTACCCTGAACAGTGCAGGTAATGTATTTTTAATGTTATGACACAGGCTGTGGCGGCCAGACAATAATAATGGCGATCGAGACTTGTCACTGAGAGCTAGCCAAGGCAAAATATTTTGAGCTCGCCTTTTCTCTGCTAATGATAGAATATACATTTGCAGAGATTAATATGTAGCTTTTTTGAAAAAAAAATCTGTTGAAATACTATAATAAAATTGGTAAATTGACTTACTTTTAATGAAGCTGAAGATTACGTCATCCTCTGCAGCACTTGTTTTATATTGTTCAGTACTATATACAGGGTACATACAGTATGACCACTTATTTTTAGGCATTCACTTCACACAACAGCTAGCCTTACTACTAATTCACACGAGTTCTAATTCTAATTCACAATTGAAAATTATTTCTACTGTATATTTACACTGTACAGTATCTTTTTGTCAAGGCTTAAATAATCATTAACACTTACAATACTGTACTCTATCAACACTTTTTACACTAATTTATATGCCTTTCAATCATATATTATATAGTTAGTGGAGGCTACACGACTTTTGATGGGAATTCAGCATCAGCGGGTGCAACATGGCTTGCAGAGCATTCGTTGCTGGCGGATGCTCCATGACTTGTCGATGGAAATTCAGCATCGGGGGTGCAGCATATCTTGCAGAGCATTCGTTGCCGGTGGAGGCTGCACGACTTGTTGTTGGGGAATTCAGCATCGGCGGGTGCAGCATAGCTGCAGAGCATTCGTTGCCGGTGGAGGCTGCACGAAATGTTGAAGGGAATTCAGCATCAGCGGTGCATCATAACTTGCAGAGCATTCGTTGCCGGNAGGATTAGGATCAGGTCACCAATTTCATGGAGACCAATGACCTTCACAACCCAGGCCAACATGGATTTCGAGCGGGAAGATCGTGCCTCTCACAGCTACTTGAGCACTACGATAAGTCACTGAGGCATTAGAAGAAAAACAGAATGCTGATGTGATATACACGGACTTCGCAAAGGCTTTCGATAATGTGACCATGGCGTGATAGCACACAAAATGAAGTCAATGGAATAACCGGTAAAGTAGGACGCTGGATACTCAGTTTTCTGTCAAACAGGACTCAGCGAGTAACGGTCAACCATATAAAATCTAGTCCAAGTGCAGTTAAAAGCTCTGTACCTCAGGGTACAGTCCTTGCACCGCTGCTTTTCCTTATTCTCATATCAGATATAGACAAAAATAAGTCACAGCTTCGTATCATCCTTTGCAGACGACACAAAAATCAGTATGAAAATTACCTCGGCTGAAGACATTGAAAAATCAAGCTGATATTAATAAAGTTTTCGACTGGCATCAGAAAATAATATGATGTTAACAGTGACAAATTTCAGGTACTCAGGTACGGTAAAAATGAGGACCTTAAACATAATACAGGGTACAAAACACAATCAAATGTGCCCATAGTAGAAAACAACATGTAAAGGATTTTGGAATAATGATGTCTGACGACCTAACGTTTAGGGAGCATAACCAAGCAATATTGCGACAGCCAGAAAAAATGATAGGATGGATTACGAGAACTTTCAAATCCAGGGATCCCATCACAATGCTTGTACTCTTCAAGTCACTTGTGCTGTCCCGTCTTGAGTACTGTTCAGTACTCACTTCCCCTTCAGAGCAGGAGAGATTGCTGAAATAGAGGGAATACAGAGAACATATACGGCACGCATAGACGCGATAAAGCACCTAAATTATTGGGATCGTCTCAAAGCTCTCCAAATGTACTCACTAGAAAGAAGACGAGAGAGATATCAAATAATATACACCGGAAGATACTGGAGGGCCAGGTCCCAAATCTACACAGTAAAATAACAACGTACTGGAGTGAACGATATGGAAGAAAATGCAGAATAGAACCAGTGAAGAGCAGGGTGCCATAGGCACAATCAAGAACACTGTATAAACATCAGAGGTCCGCGGTTGTTCAACGTCCTCCCAGCAGCATAAGAAATATTGCGGAACAACCGTGGACATCTTCAAGAGGAAACTAGATTTATTCCTCCAAGGAGTCCGGACCAGCCGGGCTGTGGTGGGTATGTGGGCCTGCGGGCCGCTCCAAGCAACAGCCTGGGACCAAACTCTCACAAGTCAAGCCTGGCCTCGGGCCGGGCTTGGGGAGTAGAAGAACTCCCAGAACCCCATCAACCAGGTATCAACAGGTAACCAGGGGGCCTGCTGGGTGGGTCCGGGCAGGGGTGGGGCTAACGTGAGGGGCCTTAGGCCCCGTTGTCCCCGCCGGGGTTCTTCCCCTCTGGGCGGGGCTTGCGGTTTTGTGGTGTGGGGTTTTTTCCGTTCCCCCGCTCAGCACGTGCTTTGTGGGCGTCGGCCCTCCCTGGGCTCGGTTTCCTTGTCCAGTGTGCCCGTTATTTCCGTCCTGTCGGTGGGTGTTTTTCTACGGTCTTCGCCCTTTTTCCAGGACGGGCCTTCTCAGTCATGTCCTCCTCTTCTTGGGTTTCTGCATGACTTTTGGTCTCGGGTGCGACGGGTTTTTGTGCCTTCGTTCTTTGTTTGCTTCTTTTTGTTCTCGAAGGTTTGGGATGGTTTTTGCTCCTTCCCGTTTTCTGGTACGTCTGTCGTCATTCGGTTGAGCTTCCCTCCGATCCTTTCTAGGGCGTGTGGGTCCTCTTCCCGGCAGTTTCTGGATGTTTGGCTTCTTGTTCTTTTGTGCATTTCTCCTCTTCGCGCTGTCTCGGCGCTACTCGTTTTCCTGGGGGCAATTTTGCTCCTTTTAATGAGTTCGCTCCTGCCCTTCTGCGGGGTGTTGGTGCGGGGCGGCTCCTTATGCAGGTTCCTTCCCTGTCGGCTGCACTTGTGGTGATGGACTTGCACGCTTGTGGCATTTTGGTTTTGGTCCTGCGTTTTCTTTCCCTCCTGGGGCTGTCATAGGATTGGCTTGCAGAGGATGTAGAGGCGCTTGGGACTGTTCCTGGGTCTGGCACCTTGGTTTCTGCTGCTAGCTTTCGGTATCGATGTTCCTTCTGTGCCGTTTCGCAGGCTGTCTCGTGCGTTGTTTCACCTCCGGCCTGCTTCTGCACTGCCTGTGCCATCCAGGTCTTTGGACAGGGTGCTCTCCTGTTTTTCTTCTTGGTGGTTGTGGCTCCTTGGGGCCAGGTTTGCTCTGCCTCGGCTCTCTTTTGGCATTGGCCTCTGGGGGTCATGTGGCAGAGCTTCGTGCTCTTCTCAGGCGCAGTGGTTTTTTGGCTCTTATGATCTTGGTTGGTTGTTGTCTCGACTTCGTGTTGAGGAGTGGTTCACCGACTGCCTCCGGGTATGTCCCCTTGTTTTCTTAGGTAATCTTTGGTGAGGTAGCTCCGGGGAGCCGTAGGGGCTCCCCCAGAAAACCAGCGTTGAATGTAATGAAACGCCATTTTCTGGGTGAGTCCCGGAGGCTCCCCGGCACCCTCCCGCCCTCTGGTTGGCGGGTTTTTCGCGGTTTTGATATCCAGCCTCAGAACTGGGGCGGGGATCGCCGGTGCGGGGGTCTGGGGCTCCCCTTCCCCCTCCTGGGGAGGGAGGAGCTGCGCAGACATGCGGCGCAGCTCGTGTGACGTTATGCTTGTTCGTTTTTTGTGGGGGAGTTCTGTCCACTCGTTTGTCGATTTTTGTTGTTAACCAGAATGGGGGTTTGTTTTGTGGCGCTTACCTTTCTGGGTGCCTGTCCCGGTCGATGGCAGATATAGAATGCTCCAAATCACATGTGCATTTCTATGGGCAATTGCTCCCCGTGCTTCTCTGTGGGGGCCAGGTTCTGGCTCGTGGTCCCCGGTAGGCCTAGAATTCCACCCACATCGACTGATGCAAAATAGTTAGGGTATCCATATCAGCCATGGATAGCTCCGGGGAGCCTCCGGGACTCGCCCAGAAAATGGCGTTTCATTACATTCAACGCTGGGTTTTTTCCACCCATCTGGACTTGATCAGATGGGTGGAAAAAGTTCACACATCCATGCAGTAGCAAACAGCTGGCTTAATTGTTGGCGTGACACACACTTGAAACACAATTACACAATGAATTTTATTTCACTTAAGTTATATAAAATATATCTTACCTGAATGTTACTTGAAATACTACCAACACTTCAACCACTTCGGAAATACTGGAGCCCTGTATTTAACGACCTGGGTACAGCCCCATATAGGGTGTTAAATTGAGTGGATACTGTACGGCATACATAGATGTGATAAAGCACCCAAATTATTGGGATCGTCTTAAAGCTCTCCAAATGTACTCACTAGAAAGGAGACGAGAGAGATATGAAATAATATGCACATGGAAAATACTGGAGGGCCAGGTCCCAAATCTACACAGTAAAATAAAGTACTGGAGTGAACGATATGGAAGAAAATGCAGAATAGAACCGGTGAAGTGCAGGGGTGCCATAGGCACAATCAGAGAACACTGTATAAACATCAGAGGTCCACGGTTGTTCAACATCCTCCCAGCAAGCATAAGAAATATTGCCGGAACAACCATGGACATCTTCAAGAGAAAACTAGATAGTATTCTTGAAGGAGTGCCGGACAAACCGGGCTGTGGCGGGTATGTGGGCCTGCAGGCCGCTTCAAGCAACAGCCTGGTGGACCAAATGCTCACAGGTCAAGGAAAAGTCAACCTGCTTGGTCAGCAGTATCAAGCAGGTAGTTACTCGAGCAACTGCTGAGTGGCCCAGGACCCCCTCAAAAACAGCCGAAGGCAGGACTGCAGCTGGAGTAATGCTGCAAGGGGAAGAGACCTGGATGCTGACTGAGAACCCCAAACAAGGCCCAGCCAAGCCTGAACCTAGGAGAGAACCAGCTGGGACTTTCACGAAACCAACAGGAACCCAAACCCAGCAAGCTGGGAAAGAACCAGAACCAGGCGAGCTGGGAAAGACCCAGAACCCAGCCAAGCAGAGCTGCCGACCGGCAGGGAGCCCACACCAGCCAGCCAGGAAAACACAGAAACGGAGGATCTCAGCCGATTAGTGTTAGAGGAACCATCTCAAACAAAAACTGGACCCAACACAGAACCAGGAGGTATGAGCCAAGAGCCACCCAACCCCCCAAGGGGAAGCTGAGAGGATGAAAACGTGTGAAGGATGAATCTGAGAACCCAAGGGCACCTAGAAACGAACCCAGGGTGAGCTCTGTCTACCACATTTTCCGGTGAAGAAAATGCAAGAGGAATAAACAGTCGCCAAGGGACAAGAAAGTTGAAACCAAGGCATAGTGATTTTTTTCACAGGTGTTCTTTATTCACTGATTGTAACTGCATATCACTGAGGAACGAAGAAAACGAGCCCCACTGCCAACACGAAGTAAGGAGAAAATCCAAAGGCTAGCGAGCCGGTCAAGCAGAGCAGGTAAGGACACCAGGTACAAAACAGGTGCCCACCAGAAAGGAAAACTAGGAACTTCAATCTTGAAACACAAGACAGAGGGACAAGAATACCACCCAGAAGTCTCCAGGGAAGGAGACAGGGCAGGATGCAAGAAGCTGGAAACCGTAGGTAACAAAGAAAACAAACAAGAGTCCGGAGAATCCTGCACAGCCACAAGCACGCAAAGTGGTGTGGGCAGAGCCTGAAACCAAGACCAAATAGAAGACAAAACAGCCTGTCACTGACGGGAGACAGAAGCACTACACATGGCAAGGATGGTGGTCATAAGAAAGGACAAAATCCAAACAATGCACACCCTCAGGAGCCCAGAGACACGAAAAACAATTGCCCAGAGGCAGAGAAAAAAGACAGGAATGCAAGAGATAAGGGAGATATTCAGCGTAGACTGAACCCAAAAACAGCAGAAAGCCATAACACGCAGGAAAGTGCTCCCAGGTAAAAGAGGGGGAAGAAACGCCCTGAAGAGCCGAAGCACCACCCCAGCGAAGAAAACCAATGACGCAGGCAGCTGCCAAAATAGGAAAACCTCACAAAACCACATACCTCCACATTCTAGGCTGCGCAAACCAAACCCCCAGAGAAACGTCCGACAAGAGGAAACGACAGAGACATCGGGAAGGCCCAGAGGGTGAAAACACACAAAAAACACACCCAGGCAGACCCAAACACACAGCCGCCAAAAGTAAACCACAACACGAAGCGCCGCCCTGGCAGCCGGGCGTGCAAAAAGGAAAGCAAATTGGTTTCCAACATAAACAACACAACCGCAGAATGGAGAGAGACTAAAAATTCATAACACGTTGGCAAATATGGCAATGCTAACCCCTGGGCTGCTCTTTTCATTCAGGTGCTCATTTGTGCTCCTTGATCACATGAAAAATATAACAAAATTGTAGGTCACATATTTTGGCCACAATACCTGATTGATACCTGGTTGATGGGGTTCTGGGAATTCTTCTACTCCCCAAGCCCGGCCCGAGGCCAGGCTTGACTTGTGAGAGTTTGGTCCACCAGGCTGTTGCTTGGAGCGGCCCGCAGGCCCACATACCCACCAGAGCCCGGTTGGTCCGGCACTCCTTGGAGGAATAAATCTAGTTTCCTCTTGAAGATGTCCACGGTTGTTCCGGCAATATTTCTTATGCTTGCTGGGAGGACGTTAAACAACCGCGGACCTCTGATGTTTATACAGTGTTCTCTGATTGTGCCTATGGCACCTCTGCTCTTCACCGGTTCTATTCTGCATTTTCTTCCATATCGTTCACTCCAGTACATTGTTATTTTACTGTGTAGATTTGGTACTTGGCCCTCCAGTATCTTCCAGGTGTATATTATTTGATATCTCTCTCGTCTTCTTTCTAGTGAGTACATTTGGAGAGCTTTGAGACGATCCCAATAATTTAGGTACTTTATTGCGTCTATGCGTGCCGTATATGTTCTCTGTATTCCCTCTATTTCAGCAATCTCTCCTGCTCTGAAGGGGGAAGTGAGTACTGAGCAGTACTCAAGACGGGACAACACAAGTGACTTGAAGAGTACAACCATTGTGATGGGATCCCTGGATTTGAAAGTTCTCGTAATCCATCCTATCATTTTTCTGGCTGTCGCAATATTTGCTTGGTTATGCTCCTTAAACGTTAGGTCGTCAGACATTATTATTCCCAAATCCTTTACATACTGTTTTCCTACTATGGGTACATTTGATTGTGTTTTGTACTCTGTAATATGTTTAAGGTCCTCATTTTTACCGTACCTGAGTACCTGGAATTTATCACTGTTAAACATCATGTTATTTTCAGATGCCCAGTCGAAAACTTTATTAATATCAGCTTGAAGTTTTTCAATGTCTTCAGCTGAGGTAATTTTCATACTGATTTGTGTGTCATCTGCAAAGGATGATACGAAGCTGTGACTTGTATTTTTGTCTATATCTGATATGAAAATAAGGAAAAGCAGCGGTGCAAGGACTGTACCCTGAGGTACAGAGCTTTTAACTGCACTTGGACTTGATTTTATATGGTTGACCGTTACTCGCTGAGTCCTGTTTGACAGAAAACCGAGTATCCAGCGTCCTACTTTACCGGTTATTCCCATTCACTTCATTTTGTGTGCTATCACGCCATGGTCACATTTATTGAAAGCCTTTGCGAAGTCCGTGTATATCACATCAGCATTCTGTTTTTCTTTTAATGCCTCAGTGACTTTGTCGTAGTGCTCAAGTAGCTGTGAGAGGCACGATCTTCCCGCTCGAAATCCATGTTGGCCTGGGTTGTGAAGGTCATTGGTCTCCATGAAATTGGTGACCTGACTCCTAATCACTCTCTCAAATACTTTTATGATGTGCGATGTTAGTGCAACTGGTCTATAATTCTTTGCCAATGCTTTGCTCCCTCCCTTGTGTAGAGGGGCTATGTCTGCTACTTTAAGTGCATCTGGTATCTCCCCCGTGTCCAAGCTCTTCCTCCACACTATACTGAGTGCCTGTGCTACCGGCACTTTGCATTTCTTTATAAATATTGAATTCCATGAGTCTGGACCTGGGGCCGAGTGCATGGGCATGTTTTCAATTTCTCTTTCAAAATTTAGTGCGCTCGTGTTGATATCAGTTATATTTACAGGGGTTTGAATATCCCGCATAAAGAAATTATCTGGATCTTCCACTTTCATGTTGTTTATTGGAGTGCTAAACATGTCCTCATACTGCTTTTTTAGGATTTCACTAATTTCTTTGTCATCCTCCGTGTATGAACCTTCACTTGTACGAATAGGTCCAATACTGGCAGTGGTTTTTGCTTTTGATTTCGCATATGAGAAGAAATATTTTGGATTTTTCTTTATTTCCTGAATTGCTTTCTGTTCTAACTGCCTTTCTTCAGTTTCATATGAGTGTTTCAATTTCCGCTCGATTTCTTCAATCTCCCTATTTAAATTATTCCTTCTTTGACGGGAAATTCGTGTCTGCATAAGCAGTTCTGTTATTTTTTTCCTGCATTTATACTGTCGTCTGCGTTCTCTTTCTACGTTAGATCTCTTTCTGGCTTTCCTCAAAGGAACATGTTTCAGACTTGATACGCTTCCGAAGTCAGTTTTTCTATTCCTTCTGTAGGACTTGTATTACTTAAAACAGTTTCCCATGGAATGTTTGTAAGTTCCCTGTTTATTATCTCCCAGTCTATCCTTTTATTATTAAAATTGAATTTACTGAATAGCCCCTCTCGCTTTATCAACGTTTTAGGTCTATTCTGAGTATTGATGGTCGTTTGCACTTCAATGAGCTTGTGATCTGAATATGTGGTATCTGATATCGTAATGTCTCTGATAATGTCTTCATTGTTCGTAAAGACCAAATCTAAAATATTTTCATTTCTCGTTGGCTCCGATATCTGCTGACTGAGTGAAAATTTGTCACAGAATCTAAGTAGTTCTCTAATCTGTGGTTGGTTAGGTCCCGATAGATTTCCTGGTATAATATTATTGTTTGCTATTTTCCACCTGAGACTAGGCAAGTTGAAGTCACCTAGGAAGATAATATCAGGTATCGGGTTCTCCAAATTATCAAGGCTATTCTCTATTTTGTTTATCTGTTCTGTGAATTCCTCAGCCGTTGCATCTGGCGGTTTGTATATTAGAATAATCACTAAATTTATTTTCTCTATTTTTAATCCCAGTACCTCTACCACCTCATTTGTAACGTTTAGGAGCTCCGAGCATACAAGGTCTTCCCTAATATACAGACCCACTCCTCCATGTGACCTACTTTTCCTATCACACCTGTATAGGTTATATCCTGGAATCCAGATCTCACTGTCCAACAATTCCCCTGCATGGTTTCTGTGAAAGCTCCAAATACTGCATTTGACTCCGTGAGGAGGCCATTTATGAACTGTACTTTGTTGTTTGTTCTTGTTTTCAGTCCTTGTAGTTNCACCCTTGGCTTTAGTACTTGTAGGTGGTATGTAGCCAAGCTTGTAAAGCATAAGGTAGTCTTGAAAAGATTATAGAAAAAGGTCAATTTGTAAGGTAGTCTTGAAAAGATTGCTTTGTAAGGTCCCACACTGGAAGAGATTGTCATTCTCGAAGAGTGTCAGTCAGTCTAGAAGACATTCAGGCATTATGGAAGAGATTCACCATTCTCAAAGAGTATCAGTCAATCTGGAAGAGATTCAAGGATTCTGGAAGAGATTCAGCTATTCTTGAAAATATCTATGGAAAACACCATCATGGAAGCTGCTAACAATGTTCATCTCTGCTACTTGTATCAGATGCATTATCACTGAACCCAGAAAACGATTCATCTATGTATTATCTATATAAATTGGAGATGGCATATGTGGGCAAGGGTGACGCTTGGAGCTACAACTGGATACGCTCACTGTATCGTCCTAATAGGTGCTGTATCACTTACATCCAACCTTTGTGTTAAGTCCTTATTGTGTCTAGGTTCATCAATATCATGACCCTTATGTTCTTCAAGCAATAAGGTCTGAATTTCACCGACAGAGAGCGATCTTTCAACACCGCGTTGGACAGGTGTTTGGGAGCCAGAGGTGTGTGTGTGCCACCCATGGTTGCTCACTCAGTACTAACCCAGCCAGCAGCCCTAGGACATTCAGGGAATTTTTTCCAAGATGGCTGCCTCTCACTGGAGGTCCCAAAAGTCCATTTTGTACCCAACCTACCGCTAGTGTGTTTCGACAGTGTACGAAAAAATAAAAAATACCTTTGTCGGTTGGCATAGTAATCGGCGAACGGCATTTGTCGTTTGGCGCAGTGCAGTGGTTAACCCTTAAACTGTGTAATGCATCATATGACCCTTAAACTGTGTAATGCATCATATGATGTGTGGGAGTACCACGCAAGATTTAAAAGCCCTGCGGCTACATAGGGTTCACATCAGCTTCTTCTGGGCTCTTGTAAACAGATGCCATTTAAAAACAAATCGTGGGCAACATGCCCGGGTGTGAGAGCCTCAGTACTGAGTGAGCCAACGAGGCTGGCACACCCACTTATGCACAAGTGGCCAAGGAGAAGGAAAAAATAGAAGAAGCAGTAAAGGAAGTCAAACACTGCATCAACCAAGATAAAACAAACATTAGGCTAGAAGTGAGGAAAGAATTGGCATCTAACCCGAAGTTGGTGCAAAACACAGTTGATCGGAGTACGTCCCTGATCATTTTTGGCTGCAAAGAAAAGGAGATAACATCTAGGTCAGAAAGAGCTGTAGAAGAAGCAAAAGTAGTAGATAAAATTGTTGGCCTCGTGGAAGGTCTTACAACCATAGAGAATGTGTGCGACTACAGGAGAATAGGCAGATACGTAAAAGGGAAAGATCGACCTTTGAGGATCACCCTAAATGGTGCCAAACAGATGGAAGAAGTACTAAGGAATGCTAGAAAATTACAAAGTGATGAGGATGGGAAAGTGTGGTCGTTAAGACGAGATCTTTCAAAAGAAGATAGAGAGAAGCTGAAACTGAACCTCGCCGAGGCAAAACGTTTAAATGAGAGCAGGAATGAAGAAGAAATCAATTCTTTTTTCTACAAAGTGATAGGGGTAGGCAGACCAGTAAAGTGGTACATAAAGGCAAACCAACAAAATCATTAGAGAAAGGGGGAGTGAAAAATAAGAAGAGGGGGAACAAGTTCCTGAAGATTGCATACACCAACATAGATGGAGTAAGATCAAAGATACTGGAGTTAAGTGATATAATACAGCTGCAGACACCAGACATTGTTGCACTCACGGAGACAAAACTTGAAGATGTTATTTTAAATGAGGTCATATTCCCAAGGGGCTACTCAATTTGGAGACGGGACAGAAAAATCAGGAAAGGCGGTGGCGTTGCTGTGCTGGTGAAAGAACACCTAAAGGTGAACGAAATAATGACTGCCAATCCACAAGAAGTTGACATAATAGCACTAGAGATCTGCCATGAGGATGATAAACTAATGATCATAAATGCATATAGTCCACCGCTAAGCAGCACATGGTCAAAGGAGGAGCTAGATAGTAAACGAGAAGGTCTTATAACAATAATGAGAGAGATCATAGCAAGAGCGGATAACGATAGTTCACGACTGTTGATAGTCGGCGACTTCAACTTGAAATCCATAGACTGGGAAGCATATGAAGCTAAAACAGAAGATTTCTGGACCTGTAAATTTGTAGACCTCATCCTGGAAACATTCTTGTATCAACATGTTAAACAAGCTACGAGGATGAGGGAAGGGGACGTTCCCTCCATGCTAGATTTGATATTTACCAGGAAGGAGGAAGAAATATTTGACATTCAGTACCTTCCTCCCTTGGGTAAAAGTGACCATGTCTTTTTGGGAATAAAGTATGCAATGCGTTATAATCTGGAAGAAAATATGACGGTCGATGCAATTGAAAAACCTGACTTTAGGAGAGGACATTATGGCAACCTTAGAAATTTTTTTAGTGAGTATAATTGGACAGACTTGTTGCTAGGCAAGGAAGTGAATGAGATGTATGTCAAGTTTTGTGAAATATATGATAAAGGCACAAAAAAATTTATACCAAAACAGAGAAGCAGAACTAGGAAACAGGATTGGTTCAACAGAAAGTGCGAGAGGGCCAGAGACCAAAAGACACAAAAATGGAATCAATACAGGAAGAGGCCAAACCCCCAAACATACCAGCGATACAAAGATGCGAGAAACAACTACACGGCAGTGAGGAGAGAGGCAGAAAGAAATTTTGAAAAAGGGATTGCAGACAAATGTAAAACAGAACCAGGTCTATTCTATAAATTCATAAACAACAAATTGCAGGTAAAGGATAATATTCAGAGGTTGAAAATGGGAAATAGATTCACGGAAAATGAAAAGGAAATGTGTGAAACATTAAACGAAAAGTTCCAAAGTGTGTTTGTACAAAATGAAATCTTCAGGGAACCAGATACAATAAGAATTCCAGAGAACAACATAGAGCACATAGAGGTGTCTAGAGACGAAGTGGAAAAAATGCTCAAGGAGCTAAATAAGAACAAAGCAGTTGGTCCAGATGGAGTTTCACCATGGGTTCTGAGAGAATGTGCACCTGAGCTCAGCATTCCTCTTCAACTGATTTTTCAGGCATCCCTGTTTACAGGAGTTGTAGCTGATGTGTGGAAAAAGGCTAACATAGTTCCAATCTACAAAAGTGGAAGCAGGGAAGACCCCCTTAATTATAGACCTGTATCATTGACAAGTGTAATAGTCAAAATATTGGAAAAAATAATTAAAACTAAATGGGTAGAACACCTGGAGAGAAATGATATAATATCAGACAGACAGTATGGTTTTCGATCTGGAAGATCCTGTGTATCGAATTTACTCAGTTTCTATGATCGAGCAACAGAGATATTACAGGAAAGAGATGGTTGGGTTGACTGCATCTATCTGGACCTAAAAAAGGCTTTCGACAGAGTTCCACATAAGAGGTTGTTCTGGAAACTGGAAAATATTGGAGGAGTGACAGGTACGCTTCTAACATGGATGAAAAATTTTCTGACAGAAAAATGAGGGCTGTGATCAGAGGCAATGTATCGGACTGGAGAAATGTCACAAGTGGAGTACCACAGGGTTCAGTTCTTGCACCAGTGATGTTTATTGTCTACATAAATGATCTACCAGTTGGTATACAGAATTATATGAACATGTTTGCTGATGATGCTAAGATAATAGGAAGGATAAGAAACTTAGATGATTGTCATGCCCTTCAAGATGACCTGGACAAAATAAGTATATGGAGCACCACTTGGCAAATGGAATTTAATGTTAATAAATGCCATGTTATGGAATGTGGAATAGGAGAACACAGACCCCACACAACCTATATATTATGTGAGAAATCTTTAAAGAATTCTGATAAAGAAAGAGATCTAGGGGTGGTTCTAGATAGAAAACTATCACCTGAGGACCACATAAAGAATATTGTGCGAGGAGCCTATGCCACGCTTTCTAACTTCAGAATTGCTTTTAAATACATGGATGGCGATATACTAAAGAAATTGTTCACGACTTTTGTTAGGCCAAAGCTAGAATATGCAGCGGTTGTGTGGTGCCCATATCTTAAGAAGCACATCAACAAACTGGAAAAGGTGCAAAGACATGCTACTAAGTGGCTCCCAGAACTGAAGGGCAAGAGCTACGAGGAGAGGTTAGAGGCATTAAATATGCCAAAACTAGAAGACAGAAGAAAAAGAGGTGATATGATCACTACATACAAAATAGTAACAGGAATTGATAAAATCGATAGGGAAGATTTCCTGAGACCTGGAACTTTAAGAACAAGAGGTCATAGATATAAACTAGCTAAACACAGATGCCGAAGAAATATAAGAAAATTCACTTTCGCAAACAGAGTGGTAGACGGTTGGAACAAGTTAGGGGAGAAGGTGGTGGAGGCCAAGACCATCAGTAGTTTCAAAGCGTTATATGACAAAGAGTGCTGGGAAGACGGGACACCACGAGCGTAGCTCTCATCCTGTGACTACACTTAGGTAATTACACTTAGGTAGTTACAGTTTAAGGGTTAAGCAAATTTTTTTGTTTTCTTAATAAATACATTTTATATTATAGGCACTAGGTATTTTTTCCAAGGACATGAATGTATTTTGTCGGGACATTGTTTACTATGGACTCGCGTGGCTATCTTCAATTTTGAAGGACATTGCTGTCTCAGAATGTTAGCCCGAGATAATCAGATTCAGATAAAGTTTGATAGATTCATGATTTCACTGGCCCGTGAAAAATCTTCGTCTACAATCCACGCTGCATCCACTGGGAATTCAACAAGTCGTGCAGCATCCGCCAGCAACGAATGCTCTACAATCCATGCGGCACCTGCTGATAATGAATTCCCATCAACAAATCGTGCAGCATCCTCCGGCAACGAATGCCCTACAAACCATGCTGCATCCGCCGATTCTAAATTCCCATCAACAAGGCGTGCAGCATCTGCCAGCAGCGAATGCCCTACAAACCATGCTGCAACCGCCGATGATGAATTCCCATCGACAAGTCGTGCAGCATCCACTAACAATGATATAAAATGTGATTGAAATGCATATAAATTAATGCAAAAAGTGTTGATAGAGTATAGTATTGTAAGTGTTAATGAATAATTAAGCCTTGACCAAAAGATATACTGTACACTGTAAATACAGAAATAAGTTTCATTTGTACAAGTGCATTACAGCTGTTAGTCAACTTTTTTGTTTATTTTTTATTAAAGTGCAGGGTATTACTCACATGCGAATTAGTAGTAGGCCTTTCTGTTATGTGAAGTGAATGTCTGAAAATAAGTGTACATACTGTATACATACATGATGTATGTATACTGAACAATACGAAATAAGCACCACAGAGGACGAGGTTATCTTCACAGTTTCGTAATCTTAGCTTCATAAAAAGTCAGTCAGTTTATCAATTTTATTACAGTATTACAGCATATTATTTTTTTTCAACAATAGCTACATATTAGTCTCTGCAAATGTATTCTATCGTTAGCAGAGAAAAGGTGAACTCACAAGATTTCGTGTTGGCTAGCTCTGGGTTAGTGACAACACTTGAGCGCCATTGTATATCCTGGCTGCCATAGCCTGTGTTGTAACATTAAAAATACATTACCTGTACTGTACAGGGTAAAACAAAACACATTTCTACAATTTTATTGAGAAAACATTAACAATCATTGATAGACATGCAATATTTCGCAATACAAAGGAATGAACCGATTTTCTGGGGGGAGCCCCTATGGCTCCCCGGAGCTATCCATGGCTGATATGGATACCCTAACTATTTTGCATCAGTCGATGTGGGTGGAGTTCTAGGCCTACCGGGGACCACGAGCCAGAACCTGGCCCACTCAGAGAGGCACGGGGAGCAATGGCCCATAGAAATGCACATGTGATTTGGAGCATTCTATATCTGCCATTGACTGGGAGAGGCACCCAGAAAGGTAAGCACCACAAAACAAACCCCTATTCTGGTTAACAACAAAAATCGACAAACGAGTGGACAAAACTCCCCCAGGAAAAACGAACTAACAAGCATGACGTCACACGAGCCGCGCCGCATGTCTGCGCAGCTCCCCCCTCCCCGGGAGGGGGAAGGGGAGCCCCAGACCCCCGCGCCGGCGATCCCCGCCCCAGTTCCTCGGCTGATGGGATAATGCACGGTCGTGTGGCTCCAGCTCCGGTCTTGTTTCAGTGCTGTGACTTGTTTGCAGTGCTGCTCTTACGGTGATCGTGTGAGCTGGGAGTAGTATTTTCAGGTACTTGGGATGCATGTGCTTAGGGTCACCTTCCCTAAGTGCCCTGTAAGTACCGCCCTTGGGGCTTGGGGTTGCCTTCCACAAGTCACCTTGGGTCTACCTCTGTTGGCTTTTCGCTGCTTAGCGTTTGGCCACCCCGAGTGTTTGGGAGTTTTCCTCCCTTGTTACCTTGGGGTAAGTGGTAGTTGTAACACTGGTGGGGCGCAGGGCACTGCATAGCTAGTTTTCACCTATGACAGCGGCCGGCTCTGTTCCCTCTGGGTACGTTGTCCACTTGTGTGGTTTTTCTTTTACAGTACAACCTCGATTCAACATACCCCGATTCAACGAATCTCCGGCTAGTTCGCACACTTTTCAGGCCGGATTTACTCACCCGGTTCGACGAACAATGGTTGGCTGAAGCGGGGGATGTTCGGATTTGCTTACGATGTCCAGACAGAGTTCACAGACGGGTGGAAAACTTTCCCATTCTATCACAGATTACAATTAATAATTCTCTCATATGACAAGTTGGATCACACAAGTGGACCACACAAGTGGACCACACAAGTGAACCACACATGTGGACCACAAGTGGTCCACAAGCTTACAATTTGGGACAGTTCACAGAGTGGTGGAAAACTTTCTCATTCTATCACAGATTACAATTAATAATTCCTTCATAAGATAAGTTGGATCACACAACAAGTGAACCATATGAACCAAACACCAGCCAGAGTGATCCACACAAGTGAACAACTGAGTTTCCATGATTTTCGTTCACTGATTTGGGGCACATGTATCTTTATACATTAATTTAAAGGATAAAGCGTGATTACCTAGCTACATGTGGTAAAATCTTCTTATAGACATTTTCTGTGATGAAACAAGATGGGTGAGGGTGGACAGATAAGAGAATACAGTACTGTACGTACTGTAAACCTCACTTTACAGTGAGGTTTCAC
>WNGS01028145.1:0-10479 GCA_020271785.1 Procambarus virginalis | reverse complement strand
CAGTGGAAGACCATCATCCCAGTCTCTGCCAGTTTCCATGCAACTGGTTCTCAGCATTTGCTTAAGGGTTTGGTGCATCCTTTCCAAAGCACCTTGGCTCTCAGGATGGTAAGTAGTGGATGTCTTATGGAGGATGCCAAACTCCCACACAAACTGCTGAAAACCTTTGGAAGTGAAATTAGCCCATTGTCTGTATACTCTTGGTAAACCAAAAATAGTACAAAATTTCATTTTGCCTCACCACAACTTTCGTTGTAGCATTTCTCATAGGGAATGCCTCAGGAAAGCGTGTAGTCTGACACATCATGGTGGGATATACATATTACCACTCTTGGTTCTAGGCAATAGGCCTACTACATCAACAATAATATGGGTAAAGGGTTCCTCGGCCACCACATTGGCTGTAAAAGGCTTTTGGTACTACCTGGTTTGGTTTGCCAGTTTTTACACATACTGGATATTCATTACAATACTGGATGACACCTTTCTTTAATCCAGGCCAGGTAAAGTTCTTGCTTATTTATTATGTTTTTGCAATACCCTGATGACCGCCTATTGGTGAATCATGGGCTACACTTGGCACTTTTTCTCTAACCCCTCGGTAGGACCACTTCATTAACTACCTCCCAAGTGTGTGACACAGGTGAGCTCCTAGGTCTCCACTTCCGCATCAACACCTCTTTAGTGTAGTAATAGTCAAGCCTCCGATTCTGCTTCTAGTTCAGTTACTGCTTATTATGCAAGTCAGTCAACGTAGGATCAGTTCTTTGCTGATAAATGAAATTTGATTTGATCTCAAGTCTGAAGAGCCAGATGTGGTAACTGGATTACTCCCCCTACCCCTTTTCCAAGGTGGTTTGGTGGGTGCTCCCCATCCTGGTCCCATCTGCTTCTTCAACTTGGCCATAAGTGTCACAAAGATCCACTTCACTATTTGATTTGTTAACCTCTAATTTTTTTGTCCTCACTTACATTATTGGGAGTTTGTGATATTTGAGACTCTGATTTTGACTGGGTCACGGCACATGCTGGGTACATTACCTTGTCCTCAGGATCTGTCCCCCTAATCACCTCTGGTTTCGTTAGAATTATTGGTGGTCATCTCTTTTAACTCGATTACCAGCAAGATCATTCCCCACAATTAGATCAATGCCAGCAACTGGTAATTTAGGACTAACACCTACTAAACTTTTGCCTTTAATAAAATCACAGTCAAGTTTACTTCTCTCAAGGGTACAGTCTGGAAATCTCCAGTGATTCCCTGTATAATCATTACCTCCCCAGTCTCTGTAGACTGTATATATTGTAACACACTCTATAATAATAACGATGGGGATCCTTGTATCCCTCAAAATTTATCATGCCACAAACCATTTGCACACTGCAATTTTCCATTTGATATAAACTCTCAAATGACTTATAGCACGTGCTTTTTTCCCCATTTATTTTGTTACACATTTGGTTTTCCTCCCATCCACACACTGTGAGTGCCATAGGCCTCTTTTCTGTGGAAAAACCAACCTCTTAACAACATGACCCCTCCTATGGCAGTAGGAACACTGTTTCAACTCTGGTGAGGCTTATTACTAGTGTGATCCTCTTTGGGTTCACATTACTCTCTTTACCACCTGGCACCTTTTGAAAAAGTGTTTCCTTGCCCTGCTGTGGGTACATGTGGGACCCAAATCTGACTGAGGAGTTTACTGCTCGACCAGATCCTTGTCTATTTGATTGAATTTTTTTTTAAGAGTTACTTTATGCACCAATTCATATTCATCTGCTAATTTAGCCAACTCATAAATATATCTGGGTAATTTCTTTGCCAAATACAAAGTCACATTGGAAGGAATGCAAGATAAAAATTCTTCTACTAGGAGTAAGTTTTTAAGAGTCCAGATCCCTAATTTTTTCTGCATCTAACCATTTGTTAAACATGATATTTCTCTTGTGCAAATTCTACCAAGGTTTGACTTAGGTCTCGTCTCAGTTGTCTAAACTTTTGCCAATAAGCCTCAGGAACAAGTTGATAAGCAGTAAGGATGGCTGCTTACCTTCTCATAGTCAAAACTGTTACTCAAAGGCATAGCTGCAAATATTTTTGTGCCTTTCCCACCAACTGACCTTGAAGAGATACCCATTGTGTTTCAGGCTATCCATACTCCGTGCCAACTTTTCGAAATGTATGAAGAATTGGTCTGGGTCACTCACAGATAGAGGAAACTTGACATTTTTGTTAATCTTTAACTGCCCAGGTGTTCCTAAATCGTCAACACTGACATTTTCTGATCCAATTCCAAATTCTGCTAGCTTAATCTAACTCTAAATTTTTTCTGAGCTTGCTCACTTCTACCTCTTCATAGCTAGTTTTGAGCTTGCTCTGCCTCTAGCCTCTTCTGAGGTGGCTCTGCCTCTAGCCTCTTCTGAGTGGGCTCTGCCTCTAGCCTCTTCTGAGGTGGCTCTGCCTCTAGCCTCTTCTGAGGTGGCTCTGCCTCTAGCCTCTTCTGAGGTGGCTCTGCCTCTAGCCTCTTCTGAGGTGGCTCTGCCTCTAGCCTCTTCTGAGGTGGCTCTGCCTCTAGCCTCTTCTGAGGTGGCTCTGCCTCTAGCCTCTTCTGAGGTGGCTCTGCCTCTAGCCTCTTCTGAGGTGGCTCTGCCTCTAGCCTCTTCTGAGGTGGCTCTGCCTCTAGCCTCTTCTGAGGTGGCTCTGCCTCTAGCCTCTTCTGAGGTGGCTCTGCCTCTAGCCTCTTCTGGGGTGGCTCTGCCTCTAGCCTCTTCTGAGGTGGCTCTGCCTCTAGCCTCTTCTGAGGTGGCTCTGCCTCTAGCCTCTTCTGGGTGGCTCTGCCTCTAGCCTCTTCTGGGGTGGCTCTGCCTCTAGCCTCTTCTGGGGTGGCTCTGCCTCTAGCCTCTTCTGGGGTGGCTCTGCCTCTAGCCTCTTCTGGGTGGCTCTGCCTCTAGCCTCTTCTGGGGTGGCTCTGCCTCTAGCCTCTTCTGGGGTGGCTCTGCCTCTAGCCTCTTCTGGGGTGGCTGTGCCTCTAGCCTCTTCTGGGGTGGCTGTGCCTCTAGCCTCTTCTGGGGTGGCTCTGCCTCTAGCCTCTTCTGGGGTGGCTGTGCCTCTAGCCTCTTCTGGGGTGGCTGTGCCTCTAGCCTCTTCTGGGGTGGCTGTGCCTCTAGCCTCTTCTGGGGTGGCTGTGCCTCTAGCCTCTTCTGGGGTGGCTGTGCCTCTAGCCTCTTCTGGGGTGGCTGTGCCTCTAGCCTCTTCTGGGGTGGCTGTGCCTCTAGCCTCTTCTGGGGTGGCTGTGCCTCTAGCCTCTTCTGGGTGGCTGTGCCTCTAGCCTCTTCTGGGGTGGCTGTGCCTCTAGCCTCTTCTGGGGTGGCTGTGCCTCTAGCCTCTTCTGGGGTGGCTGTGCCTCTAGCCTCTTCTGGGGTGGCTGTGCCTCTAGCCTCTTCTGGGGTGGCTGTGCCTCTAGCCTCTTCTGGGGTGGCTGTGCCTCTAGCCTCTTCTGGGGTGGCTGTGCCTCTAGCCTCTTCTGGGGTGGCTGTGCCTCTAGCCTCTTCTGGGGTGGCTGTGCCTCTAGCCTCTTCTGGGGTGGCTGTGCCTCTAGCCTCTTCTGGGGTGGCTGTGCCTCTAGCCTCTTCTGGGGTGGCTGTGCCTCTAGCCTCTTCTGGGGTGGCTGTGCCTCTAGCCTCTTCTGGGGTGGCTGTGCCTCTAGCCTCTTCTGGGGTGGCTGTGCCTCAAACTGCAACTTCTTTAGTTCCAATTCTGCCTGCCACTGCAACTGAGTCTGTACCTTTCCTGTAGTTACAACATTTGCACCACTGGTGGACGGGGACTGCTCTAATATTTCCGGTGGGAGAATTTGCTCATCTACCCAGTGCGTTATTATCTCTCTTAGCAGTTCCATCTTCACCATTCCCATGTGCAATAATAGTCCATAGTGCTTGCCAACAGCCACTAGGATAGACTTTTTTGCTGCTTTCAAACCCTCAACACTAGAATTGTCGACAATTTCTTGTGCTACCAAATCCATTTTTAGTGTGCTAAGATACAGCAGACTCCAACACAAATTTATGATTCTGCACCACCTTTCTCTTTTTAGGCTGAGAATTTGTTTTGAAAACTGATATGGACAGTGCTTAGTTTACTTGACTGCCCTGTCAACTGGTAAATTTTTTGCACTCGAGAACCGCACAAAAATTTCTTAAAACACTTTTCATACAGATTAATAAAATGTACATAAATAAGTAATAAAGTACATATTCATATTATACCAATATTAAAAATATTTTAAATTTCTACACAAGTTAAAGTGAATAAATAAGCTACACAATTTTTATGTCAGGTTACACCTACAGGCTATCCACTTTTATTAGGCTTTCGATCAGGCTGCTCAATATGTGAAGTGCTCTCGGACAGGCTACCCAATTATATGACGGCCTGTGTCTTACTTTTGTTATCAGTAGTGATACGATTTTGTTGTCATAGAGACCTATCAAGAATTTGGTGGTAGTGGACCTTAAAATGTTGTCTAGGGGTAAAACATGGAGCAAGGAAAACAACCTAGTACAAAGTCACAAATTTATACGTACAAGTCACACATGAATACATTCAACAAGGCAATTTCCTCACAACATAAAATCACTATGTATTAGTCTTATAACCTCAAGTGGCTCTGGCCGCCCCACGGCTCACCGTCCCATACCTGGTACCGTGCACCCAGCCACCACCGCTATCATCCAATGACACACACATTTAAGCCTCTAGGAAACCTGGACTTTTATAAAACCTCTCCAACTTCTGTAATACTACTCTACCCAATCTTGCAACCTTGGTTATATACAAGGATAGGCTTATCTGACTGTACGGCCTGAGAAAACCCCTCAAATAGCAGGGTCGGTTGGTAGCGATACACCTCCCTCCTCCAGTCAAGATGGCGTCCACCTCTCTTGCATCATCGCCCCTTAGTACTCTATTCTTTACATATGCAATCAAACTCATTATGGATTTTATTTACCATATTCCCCATGCATACTTTTTGATAGTCCATTTTTCCCTTACATAGTTAGGCTTTTCCAGTTCACATTATTTCTGACAACCTCCAGCTGAGAAGGCACTACTTTACTGGGCGAAGTATTACTGGTAACTCGCGGCCTCTCTAATCTCGACTGTGGATTTATTCTAATAAACACTCTCCACTGAGTCCACCAACATTTTACAACCGAAACCATCCTCCAGAGGAGGTAAGGTTTGTAACACATACCATGTCGTAGCTCAGTCGATTAAGGCTGCGTCTGGGATGCTCTGGGACACAGGTTAAAATCCTCATCACGGCCCTTGTGGATTTGCTCATTTGATGCATCACGTTATTGTGATTTCTGTGTAATGAAGTAAGGGTGAAGAGGGAGAATGGCCTATTGACATAGCTCGAGTGCTTGGGGGAGTTGTGTAAAACCCTGGTTTGTGCCTCGGAGAGGCTGCAGGAACCAGTAAGTTCAATAGAACTTAGGTTTCAACTCTCTTTACCATGTCGTAGCTCAGTTGATTAAGGCAGTGTCTGGGATGCTCTCGGATGCAGGTTCGAATCCTCGTCACGACCCTTGTGGATTTGTTCATATGATGCATCACGTTATTGTGATTTGTGTATGTAATTAATTAATATTTTAATAGCCTATTGTACATATGTAGGCATAGGTTAGGTGTTTAGTCTGTTAGCGATTTTTTTGAATTTGTAGTATGCGGGTGAAACATTTACAGCGTTGTGGTTGGAACCAAATTCGTCAGTGAAGTACTTGTTTCAAAAGTGTTCTGACGTCTTCAGTTGAGTCGTGTGTAAACCATTTTTGATTCATAAACGGGGGTTTGGCGGGTGCATGGAATAACTTTTGGGTCTTTGTTTGGAGGACGGGCTGGGCATTCGTCATAGGGTCGTTCGAGATTTCCCTGCTTCGGGGTAGTCCTCTGTCTGAAACCTTCCCATAATGTCGTATCTATCTGCTTCTCGTCCCAACCTTTCATAAAGAGGTGGGCTATGATTAGTTAAATCTTCTTCATTTCTCTTGTATGTGATGCCTTGAGGAGCAACGTGTAGGTTGCTATGTAGGCTCTGGCATGTGATAGGTTTACCTTATTGATGAAGTTGTCAAGGCCTGGCAGGATCGGGAGACCTGTAGGGAAAAAAGTATAACATGCCTGCAGGGCGAGATAGTCCGGAACTGTTTCTAGTCTGATAGTGCGATGAGTGTGGAAGAGTTTCTTTCAGGTACTCTGTTGTCGTAAAGATGAGCTTTACGAGTGCTATTTTTTCTATTTCCTCAGGAAGGAAAAAAGATCTACTTCAAAGCGGGTTTCATTTTCCATCATTTTATGTACCATAGCAGTTATGTACCTGGAGTAGATCTTCTGGGTCCAAGGGAGAAAGTGAAGTAGTTCAGTGAATTCAGCCCTGCCCCTGTCCAGACCCGCTTGTCCCTCCAATCTCCGTGTAGGGAGCCTGCTGGGAGTTATGGTCTCTGTTGATACTTGAGTAGCGTTTCAGCTAGCCTGTCGTTCCATTCTTCCTCAGAGAAATGGATTAGGGAGTCCTTAAGGGCCTTCTTCAGTGCTGGTGGGAGGGAGTTGGAGACGATTGTTTGAGGGTCCATTGGTCGTCTCGCCCTTGAGGTCGAGGGTAAGTTAGGCAAGATTGCACGTGTCCTTTACGTCCTTGTCGCGTCGATTTCCTTGTTACCCTGGGTGGTGGCTATACAATTCATTATAAATACATCCTAACACCTAACTGTTTGATCAGTGGAAATTTCGTGCCTTAACTGGACGTTTTTTTTTTTTTTTTTTGCCCCTTCAGAATCCCCCCCCCCCCTGGTTAGAGGAGAGGGAATAATGTGGGGGATGCAAAAGTGGGGTACAGCCGACTGTTTTGTAGGACCTTAGTCCGTTACTCTTCAGCCCTAGTGATGCGGAGTTAAAGGAATTCATTGTACATTAAAGGGCTGCCTTCCTTCATCACTAATCTCCTTGGGCAAATATCGAAAATAAAGATAAATTTAAAAATGGGATTAAATATACAATCATGGAAATTGTACTTATTGTGGGAAGATGAAGGATGACTCGATGATATCATTTGAATATTTGGGGATTAGATGCAACTGTGTCGGTCGCCAAGGTAACTGCATTTTGGCATAATGGAAACCTGCTGTTTTAATCTTCTTTGGTGAAGTAGTAGGAGATGGAAGGGAACCATTTATTCCCCATGGTAGTATGCCTAGCACCGCACGTGGCTGAAATTGAATGAAAATTCAGTATGCCAATATATGTGCACCCATATTGTTCACGTGGAAAAAACTGTGCCAATGACCGTGCGTCAGGAGGAGCAAAATGCTCGGGCTGAAGCGAAGAGTCACAGAGATAACGGAAAACGTCCTGGATGGAAAAGAAGCGTCGCCTATGAAACTAAAAATACCCATGTCAATGACCGAACGTCGGGAACAAGTTAAGACACCCCCTGTGCAATGACCGACCACCCCCCCCCTCTTGAAAAAAGTCAGTCATAATTTCCACTACTGATGACATACTAAGGAAGAATTTTAATTTGCAGAAAGTGTAGATAAATGATTGGATATCATCATGAGCCACCAGTATACAGGGCTGCAATAGTGAATCTAAATTGCTCACAAACTACAAGGTTGAGAAAAACCTAGCCTACTGCCCTTATTCGCAGTGCATTAAAGGAGTGGGGGGAGGAGAGGTAAGAGGGGGTTTATTATAAAATGTTGAACATGAATGAAACTTAAACATGGGTCTAGTTTGTGCAGATCAGTGCGAATATTAAAAATATTGGGACTGGTTAATTAGGGCTTACTGGATACAATTTGGTTCAACAAAACCCCTTCACCTAGCAATATGTTTTGCCTCGTCAATTAGTATTATGATTATGTAAACTGCCATGTAAATACAACACACTAGATTGTTGAGCCATTTTAATCACACAATGTTGAGATAAATGAACTCAGATTTACCAGTTTGTCCAAGGTTCACAAACTTGGTTGTTGCAAGGGCTCGAATACATACACACTGCTGCAGACAGGCGAGTTTCTGATGAAAATGGGCTTATTTATTTTATAATTTTAAGCATTGATTGATATTAAAGGTTTAAAGAACTGGGGAAAGTTTAGCTAGTCGTTAAGAGTAACAGGTGAATTTCTAATTTCCAGTTTAACTTTGGGGGGGCATGATAGTAGAATGAATGTTTGACTTGCCTGCTGTTGGGTATCTGGGGCTTGAACTCAGAAAAATAAATTGTTTAATTGTTATATTAAAATTAATCGAAGGACCACCCGCTTTTGAGAAAAGAGGGAAAACAAATAAAATTGATCATTAGAATGACACCAGAGAACCAGTGTCTATGGAAAAACATTCAATGGATATTCACTTGAAAATAATGAAGACTGTAATTATAATTAAAGTCAAAGCCTCAAATATCAACATTGGGGGGTTATTTCTAGAAATTCATATATATCTAGGAACCAGTGTGGTTCGTCACTAGTTCATTATATCATTGGTATGGTAAATCTAACTACAACATATGTAAATATATGGTAATCAAATTGTATTCATTTCAGATCATATGATAGAAACAATCATTAAATTGAATAAATTTATAAGAAAAAATGGGTCTTAGCTGTAAGACGATTTCTAACGCCAGTTCATCACACGTCCTCGTGATCACAGAATCCCCATAGATAAATGACTCGAGGTAAATAACACGATGGATGACAATCTTGCTGGCGTCTCAAATACACGCTGTAATACAAGAAATATAAAGTAGCAATTGACTAGGCTACAAAATTGTGCTCATATATTCATGAAGCTGAACTGAGTAATAAATATTACTAACGTTTGGTTGTGATTTATATTCTTCCTAACGACAAAACTCACTAAGGCTCTAAACTACTCAAATGCATTCGATTAGATAGAAAAAACCTGTGAGCGTAACCGAGTACTAAGGTTTGCCGAGAGGAGCGTCTGCTGGACTCGTGTTCACTGCTGTGCACACTTATTCACGGCCGGGTGGTAATTGTAGACGCTGGGTTCACTATTGAGGCACTAGAGAACACTGGCAAGTAAATTCCACTTATTAATTGAGTGTCGACGTAATTCTTATCGACAAGAATTCTCAATTAATGCCACGTGCCTCACCACGCTGTCTCGTGTGCGTGCCTTGTTGTGTCGTAATGGCGTAATGGCGTCTCCCTCTCCCCGCTCTCGCATTCACCACGGAAATTATTAAACACAAACTATTCTTTCCCGCGTAATTATGGAGGAAATGCGATAATATGAACTGGGGTGAAATTATAGGGAATTAATAATTATAATATTCTCGATAAATAATCTCTAGCGAGAAATGGAGATAATATTTATACTTCTCCAGAGCATTCGAACGTAACAGAATAAAAACTGTTACTGAATAATTTCAATTAATAACTCTTGATTTACATTATCAGGAGTAATATTATCAGCAATATGCTCAGATTAATTTATATCAACACTATGGTTAGTGGTGTTAAGAGCTACTGCAAATTCAAGTTAATATTAATTTATCATAAGATAATAATGGATGATAAGTGTTGGAAATTTCCAACAACTGCCCTAAAGAGAGATCCAAAAATTTCGGGTACTGTAAACACTAACTAATTTTATATTATATATTTTTTTTTTTTTTTTAACAAAAATAGTTAGGGCAGTAGACCCTTAGGTTGCAAGAAAATTCCGAAAGTACTGCTCCCTTTAGTCTCCGTGGTGTAGTGGTAAGACACTCGCCTGGCGTTCCACGAGCGCTCTGTCATGGGTCGTATACTGGCCGGGGAAGATTTACTGGGCGCAAATCCTTAACTGTAGCCTCTGTTTAACGCACAGTAAAATGTGTACTTGTTTGTAACAACGATTCTTCGCGTTGGGGATCGTATTCCAGGGACCTGCCCGAAACGCTACAGGTACTAGTGGCTGTACATGAATGTAACAACTCTTGTAATATCTCAAAAAAAAAAAACTTCATGATGTTGATTCGAGTAAAAATTAAATTTCCTATAAAAAGTTTATAGGTTTCCTGTAAACATCATATTAGAAATTCATACCAGATCTGACTCTGATGTTCATTGGGGATTTGGCTGCCATGAAGGTAAGTGACCTCGTGGCTGCGGCTGCTTCCCTTTTCCTGCAATTGCTATTGCATCCCTTTAAATTTGTTTAATTATTTCCTCTCTGGTATTGTCCGAATTGCGCTGTCCCTCTTACGGTTGTGCATATCCTTGTTGAATGTCCTGCCTTCCAGGACGAGCGTGTGTCTTGCTTTCCGACCGTCCATCGCGGTCACTTGTCCCTCGATAGAATTCTAGGTGAATCGGATACTTTTGATATCGTTCGCCTTGTGCGTTTTTGTTCTCGTATTGACTTTCTTGGTGATATTTAGCGCCCTCTTATTATTTCGCACT
>WNGS01028144.1:0-11688 GCA_020271785.1 Procambarus virginalis | reverse complement strand
GGTTAAAAATGGATTGACATAGTGGTTGTTAGCTCTGACATAACTCCTAACTGCAGTTGTAAAACCCCCTCGTATGTTTTGTGACAGGGATTGTGTAACGTGACATCTGCACTTAACTCCAACGATATTTTGCTGCTTTTTCAAGAAGCAGTCTTAGGAGTAGCCCAAAGGCTGCAGTAATGGGTCATTTCTAATGAATAGATATCATTTAGAATTACCCTGTGGTGGGTAAAATGTCAGCCAGTAAACAACGTCACACTTCAAATAAACAAGAAGGTAGTCTTTTAATGTCCCACACCCTGTTGCCTCCCATACTATTAGAATGCTATATTCATCCAAAGTTATACCTGACTTTCTATCATTGAGTGAGTGAATGTTAAGGGGCTGGCTGAATCTATGTGGGTCTTTGCTAGGGACAAAGACTACCTGTAATAAAAGCCAGTGAATCAAGAAATTTAAGCTTCCCTAAGATATTTCGTTCCCTGTCTCATGAGGATATTGCTCTTAATATTTGACCCATGGCAAACTCCCTCAAAATTAAGCCTGTGTCATAAGACATAGTGTGAGCAATTAGGACTAAACTCTCTAGAGCATTCTTGTGGCGAAGGTTGGTAGTTACATAGAGCTCCAATATAATTGAGCTTTTCCCTAAGGTGATCATGATGTTGAACCTTGAAATTTGTGAGGGTAAATCCTCCCCACAAAACTGACAGTGTGTCTGTCTCCTAAAATGAACCATATCCTCAAGAGACATGTCTATTTCATAATGGGGAGTGTGTGATCTGATAATTTCACATTTGGTAGCAACTCGCTGCATGAAATGTGTGACACTGTCCCCCACAAAATAAGTAAATTTATCAATGGCGGTGTTGTTCCTATCAACAATTATATAGCTGTATGCTATAGGCCTGTGAATGGCTGTAACAGAACTTAGACAACCCTCAGTGTCAAGTAGCACTCAAAATCAAAATATGCCACGTGGGAAGGGGGGTAACCTTCCCTGTATTTTTAAAATGAAGTGTGTCCCCCTCCTGAGGATAAATAATTTTCTGTGTGATGTCACAGGAAGATACATGATTTGTTAGATCTGTAGAATTTTGAAATTCTGAAAGACAGTTTCTACAGAAGACTGTCTTTCGTCTGTGGCTGCGAGTAAAGTTCCGTAGGAACTTGTCAAACTCCTTAATATGTGCCACACGAGACTCCCCAACAACAATAATGGTACTATGAATGAGTACTGTCTGCTGCCACAGCGGCAAAGAGAGACGTGATAGACACTGTCTGCATGTTTGTGTATTGAATACAAAAAAATGGATAGTTTATTGCTATTCTCCAATTTAGAGATATTCTCCCACGAGAGAGGGAAGGATAAATGGTCGTATTTGACCATTTCCTAACCTAGAGTGAGACTCTACAGTCTCCCTATAGTCTCCATTTCCATCCTTGTTGTGACGCCAGAAAAAGCAGCAATGCATTGAATATGCATGTTCTCTTGTTACCGGCGGGTTTGGGTTGATGACCATTTATATCGTTCCCTTAGAAAGGGAGGATAAGGGACATAATCCCCCAAAACTGACCTTACACTAGCATTACAGATAACGATTTTGAGGAAATCGTCATTATATAGTATGAAACCACTCCCTTCTGCTATTGAAAGGAGATCCTCCAGCCGTGTAATCATATAACCCACCCAGCTATCAATAGATTACCCACCTCCTCAAGAGTTACCAGTCTAGCAGGTGTCGTTATGAAGTGTCCCTAAAGTCATCATCTTCTGTGAGTCGTTGTTTTAAAGTGTAACCTTCACCTCGAGTAGGATTTTTAATGATGAAGTAAAATTATCATGCCCCCTAAGAGAATTCATGTAATTCACTATTTCAGATATGTAATAGTCCCTAATGTTGCTTAGGAGCCCTATGGGGTCTGTGGCGAAGGCTGTGGGGATGGAATATTCCATCCTAGTAAAGAGATCCCCCAGGGCCCCACCCTATTAATGAGGTGGGGAGTGTCTATAACATCCTCCTCATCTGAGGAATTTTCATCACTTATTAGGCCATTATCTCGATTGTTGTCAAGAGGTCTAAGACCACTAGGACCTGCCTGAGAGATGTCACCACCATCACCACCACCATCATCATCATCACATCAATCACTCAGCACTTCCTCCCCCCCCCCCCCATCCCCCCCTCCCCACCATTTGCATTGGACAGTCACCCCCTGTCATGTTCACAGAAAATGGTACCATCCGTTTTCTATGTGCGGCGGCTGGACGCCACTAGAGAAGGTAAACAACAGCATACAGGACGCTGCCAGCTTGGGAGCTACTCTATCATGTAATTATTTAAGTATTAAAGTCAGTAACCAGGAATGACTTTACATCAACCTTACTACCAAGACTATCTCAGCTATACACAGACACCACACTGGCGACGAGGATGAACTGGGAACGCAGGTATTTTGTTCAACAAAACACAAGGAAGGAGCATGCTGTCTCGCCCAGAGGAGGAAGGAGAAGCTGTCTGTGAGCACCATACCCGATGCTGTATGCAACCCCATGCTGTGTGCTGACTGTTGCTGTGTGCTGATCGTTGCTGTGTGCTGGCCGTTGCTGTGTGCTGGCCAATGCTGTGTGCTACCCAAGCTGTGCTGAGTGTTGCTGTGAGAGGAATCTGCCGACGCTGTGTACGAAACGACGCTTTGATGCAGTGTACAAAACCCGATGTTTTGGTTACGAAACGACGCTCCGTGCTACAAAATTCTTCACGCTGTGAACCTACTGCTGCCTACTGCTGCCAACTGCTGCCTACTGCTGCCTACTGCTGCCAACTGCTGCCTACTGCTGCCAACTGCTGCCAATTGCTGTACCAACTGCTAACAACTGCTGTGTTGCTGTGAGTAGGAACAACACATGTACACAAGGGCTAGGTAAGAAGTCAGTTGCTGCTGTGTTGTGCACTGTTGTGAACTTTTGCATTAAAATGCTTGTGTGCTTTGCAAAATTAAAGTAATTACAGTGAATTCTTAAATAACATATACAGTGCAGTAAGTGTTATATATTCTGAGGAACATTTTAAGTGATAAGTTTAAATTTATTCAGTAAAAATGGCAAATATACCTCAGTTTCCTGCATTTGATCCTGACTGTGACCAGACAAACCTGTCACAGAGGTGGGTCAAATGGCTTAAAAGGTTTGAAAATTTGTTGATAGTTTCTGACATCAAAAGTGCTGAAAGAAAGCGTGCCTTTCTGCTTCACTATGCAGGTGATAGAGTTTGTGATATCTTTGATACACTGAAAGATACTGGTGGTGCCAAAGATTATGACACTGCCAAGGCCAAATTAACTGAGCATTTCAAACCAAGGCAAAATACTGCTATGGAAATTATGCATTTCAGGAGAGCAAAACAACTCTCTAATGAAACTGTTGATCAATACCATACACGTCTGCAGGGTTTAGCAGCCCATTGTGAGTTTGCTGATGTTGACAAAGAAATCAAACAGCAAATAATTGAAACATGCACATCTACACGTCTTCGTCGAAGAGCTCTAGAACTTGTTGATGATGAAAGTTCTCTTACAAGATACTGGATATGGCTCGTCGAATGGAAGATGCTGCACGTGATGCTCGTGCCATGGAGTGCAGTGCCAACAACGGTTCTGCCACTGTTACTAACAGTCATGAAGTATGTAAGGTTCAGGGAGTACACCATGATCATAGAAGATATCATGCCAAACCTAACATTAAATTGAGCCGAGAACCACATCACAACTGGAGTCATGGAACAAGACTCAAGCAGTCACAACGACTCACATCAGAGGTTGTCAATAATAAATGTTACAATTGTGGAGGAGACTACCCACACCAAGATAATGTTTGTCCTGCACAAGGTAAGAAGTGCTATGAGTGTAGAAAACTAAATCATTTTGGTGCTATGTGTCGTTCCGCACTAAAGAAACCACAATCAATAAATAAAAGCAATGTACGAGGATCAAGTCATAGGAGTCGAGGTGGCAAACACAATATTGCACCTCAAATCAAGAATGTTAATAATATACAAGACAACATTTCATTACAACCAGTCTCAGATGACAGTGAATGTGATTATATTTATGGAGTACAATCAATCACAAAATGGAATGATCTTCCAAACAACCCAGAGACTATAGTATACATTGCTGGCATTTGTCTCAAAATTCTCATTGACACTGGATCAAACATTGACACCATTGCTGAGTGCCACTATGAAAAATTTAAAAAACAGTTCCCAAAGCTTGAAAACTATAATGGCAAAGCCACTGCCTATGCTTCAAAGGTAGCCTTACCAGTGATTGGAACTTTCACTGCAGAGATTAAGTCAAAGAATGCAATGCTCATTACTACATTCCATGTTGTTAGGAATGCAAAGGAGTCTTTACTCAGTTACAAGACTTCAACCAAATTGGGGCTACTTCAGCTTTCTAATGCTGTAGCAGTGGAATCTGCAAACAATGTTGATGCTATTGTTGCTGAATTTTCTGATCGGTTTAAATCCATAGGTTGTTATACTGATAGCAAGGTACATCTGCATATCAACCCAGATGTAATTCCAGTTGCCCAACCACATCGCCGACAACCATTCCATACTCGCAAGAAAGTCGATGCCGAACTGGATAGGCTGATAGAACTAGATATCATTGAACCGGTAACAGGCCCAACACCATGGGTAAGCCCAATTGTCACTCCACCAAAGCCGAAGAATCCAGATGAGATACGCATTTGTGTAGACATGCGTGTTCCCAACAAGGCAATAATGCGTGAACGCCATCCTACACCCACTGTAGATGATATGATATACCGCTTGAATGGTGCAACTGTATTCAGCAAGTTAGATTTAAACAAGGGCTATCATCAGCTTGAACTTGATGATGAGAGTCGATTCATCACAACGTTTACGACACATCGAGGTCTGTATAGGTACAAGCGCCTGAGTTTTGGTATTAACAGTGCTGCTGAAGTATTCCAGCACATCATCAGCCAGGTATTGCAAGATATACCTAATGCTGACAACATGTCTGATGACATCATTGTTTATGGCCGTACCCAAGCTGAACACGACAAAGCTCTTCGTGCAACATTGCAACGCTTACGAGAAAAGAATTTGACGCTAAGCCGAGCAAAGTGTGAGTTCAATCAACATAAAATTGAATTCTTTGGACATGTACTTAGTGACAAAGGTCTGTCTCCAGATCCTAAGAAAGTTGCAGATATCAAGAATGCTGCACCTCCTTCAACATCCACTGAAGTACATAGTTTTCTGGGAATGGCAAACTACTGTTCTCGCTTCATTCCAGATTTTGCTACCATTACGAAGCCTCTACGTGAGCTCCTGAAGAAAAATGCATCATGGTACTGGAGCGATGTCGAGCAAAATGCATTTGATGCTGTGAAAGATGCACTAGTAGAAAATGCGACTGCTGCATACTTTGATCCATCAATGGACACTGAGTTAACGGTGGATGCTAGTCCTGTTGGTTTAGGTGCTGTGTTAGCCCAACACAAACCTGGTCAACCAGATTCAAGAGTAGTAATTGCCTACGCCAGCCGTTCTCTCACAGATGTTGAGCAACGATACAGTCAGACAGAGAAGGAAGCTCTTGCTCTTGTATGGGGCTGTGAACACTTCAATGTGTATCTGCTTGGTGCACCCTTTACCACGATAGTCACTGACCACAAACCGTTGGAGACCATCTTCAATAATCCAAAGTCCAAACCACCAGCTCGCATTGAGAGATGGGCTCTTCGTCTGCAACCATACAACTTTACGGTGAAATACAAGCCAGGTGCAGGCAATCCCGCTGATTACATCAGTCGACATCCTGCCAACAGTTTCACCATCACCAAGCATCAGCAAGTTGCCGAGGAATATGTACACTCTGTAACCTGTGATGCAGTCCCTAAGGCTCTCACTCTTGATGAAATCCGTACTGCAACCCTAGAGGACCCAACTCTGCAAGCAACAGTGGATGCATTGACTAAGAAAAAGTTTCCACGCATCCCACCCTCAGGAGTTGACCAAGATGCATTCAAAGCACTTGAACGCATCCAGACAGAATTAAGTGTTACGCAACAACGCGACACCGTGCTGCGAGGTACTCGTATCGTCATTCCAGCTGTTCTCCAGCAACGTGCTCTGAAGCTTGCACATCAAGGACACCAAGGTCTTGTAAGGACCAAACAGCTGCTACGAGAAAAGGTGTGGTTTCCTGGCATTGATCGTCAAGCTAAGGACATGCATGATGCCTGTGTCCCTTGCCAAGCTGCAGTGGATACTTCAAGACCAACACCTCTACAACCTTCACCACTACCTGCTGCACCATGGATGGAAGTATCGATGGACTTCTGTGGACCGCTACCAACTGGAGAGTACTTGATGGTAGTCATTGATGATCACTCACGTTATCCAGAAGTAGAAATCATCACTTCCACATCTGCAAAGGCTGTCATCCCGAAACTCGACAAGATCTTTTCAAACTTTGGCATTCCTGAAGTTGTCAAGACGGACAATGGACCGCCATTTAATGGACAAGACTTTGTCAACTTTGCTGAGCATATTGGATTCAAACACCGCCGTGTGATGCCACTACATCCTCAAGCAAATGGAGAAGTAGAGAGATTCATGCAACCTCTCATGAAAGCTGTACGCTGTGCTCATGCCGAAGGACGATCCTGGAAACAAGCTATGTATGCTTTTCTCAGGAACTACCGTGCAACACCGCATGGAACACTGGGCAAGTCGCCTGGCGAACTTTTATTTGGACGTCCTATGAGAATCGCACTACCTGTCATGCCAGCCAAGGTAACGGATAAACGTCTCGCTCAGAAGGATGCACTAGCCAAGGGCAAAATGAAAATTGCTCATGATCAACGTGCAAAGGAACAATTCATAAAGGTTGGAGATACTGTTCTCGTTAAAAAGAAAAAAGAGGGAAAGCTAGATATGCCGTATGATACAAAACCATATAAAGTGATTAGTGTAAAAGGAACTATGGTAACAGCGAGTAATAGAGATCATAGTATAACACGTAATATGGCTTATTTCAAAGTGATTCCAAATAGTGTAGAAAATGATGAAGTGCAAAGTCGTGCAAAAGAAAAAGAAAAAATGAGTTATAACTCGATAAACAATTCATCGAGGGATATTTTTGTATTTAAGGACTCTCGTCCAAAACGTCATGTTAAACGCCCTACACGATATGATGATTAATTGTGTTCCTATGTAATGCAAAGTATTTACTTGTTATGCTGAACTAAATTTAATATTGTTTGAATAATGCAGATCTCTCATTCAATATTTTGTAACTTTGTATTACAGTTTCTTTCATGTTTGTTTAACATTGCATATGTATTTTTAACATTGAAATCCTTTGTGGTAAAGATTGTTTAAATTCTTTGTGTGTTTAATTAATGTTAAATGTATGCAATATCTCTTGATATGTTAATAACTTACTTTGTGTCAATAACTTTGCTTTGTGCTACAAGCATGGTAGACATCCTGTATTCATTCTTTTTAAAGAAAAGGAGGGATGTCATGTTCACAGAAAATGGTACCATCCGTTTTCTATGTGCGGCGGCTGGACGCCACTAGAGAAGGTAAACAAAGCACAGGACGCTGCCAGCTTGGGAGCTACTCTATCATGTAATTATTTAAGTATTAAAGTCAGTAACCAGGAATGACTTTACATCAACCTTACTACCAAGACTATCTCAGCTATACACAGACACCACAAGTGGGAGGAGAGGGTGGGTGGGGGAGGGTGCCTTAGGTGGGTACTTAGTGGGGGGCTGACAGGGGTTGGGGCAGGTAGGGTGTCTGTTGTATAGAATGTGGGGGTGGTGTCGCACTCCCTGTGGCTAGTGCACTGTTTGAGGAGGGTTCCCCACTCCCCTCTGGGATTGTGTGGATCGGGGTTGTGGCTCCCTGATTCCTTTCTCTCTCCCTGCGCTCCTTCCTTGCGTCTGCTGCCTGCTTTCTCTCTTCCCTTGTCATATCCCTCTGTAGGAAGACTTTTTTGAACTTCTCTACATATGCTAGACCGCTCTTCCTTGCTTACAGTTCCTCTTTCGTGTTTTCGCTCATGAATACCACCTTTATCATTCGGTCTCTGTCCTTGTTGTACTTTCCAAGCCTGAAACCTTTTCAGCATTTTGTACAGTTCCCTCCATGCTTACCTCTTTAAGGATCTCCTTAACTATGTTTTTGTCCTTGTCTCTCTGCTCCTTTGGCCTGGCCCCTGTTTGCTCTTTAATGCCAGCCACTACTACTGCTCTTTTTCTCTCTATCAGCCGGCTAGTACATCTAGCTGCTTCCTGAGAGGAGGCCACTTCCATGGCAACTTCCTTAACTGCAGTCCTAGCTTCAGGGCTCTTTTTAAGCATTTCAGTAAATGAAAGCTGAGGTGTTGAGGTCCCCTCCTCAGTAGCATTCCTGTCTCCCTGAAGTACGGTTTGTGTCTGGTATTGTGGAGAAGTCTCCTTGAGGCATCTTATCTCCTCCTTTGCTGCCCTTAGTTCATCCTGCAGGTTGGCAACTGTCTCCCTCATTACCCTCAGTCCTTCACTGAATTTATCCCACATTTGCTGGAATACTGTGTGGTGTGTGTGTGTGTGTGTGTGTGTGTGTGGTGTGTGTGTGTGTGTGTGTGTGGTGTGTGTGTGTGTGTGTGTGTGTGTGTGTGTGTGGTGTGTGTTGTGTGTGTGTGTGTGTGTGTGTGTGTGTACTCACCTAATTGTGCTTGCGGGGGTTGAGCTATGGCTCTTTGGTCCCGCATCTCAACCGTCAATCAACTGGTGTACAGATTCCTGAGCCTACTGGGCTCTATCATATCTACATTTGAAACTGTGTATGGAGTCAGCCTTCACCACATCACTTCCTAGTGCATTCCATTTACTAACTACTCTGAGACTGAAAAAGTTCTTTCTAATGTGTCTGTGGCTAATTTGGGTACTCAGCTTCTACCTGTGTCCCCTTGTTCGCGTCCCTCCAGTGTTGAATAGTTCATCCTTGTTTACCCGGTCGATTCCCCTGAGGATTTTGTAGGTTGTGATCATGTCCCCCTTACTCTTCTGTCGTCCAGTGTCGTAAGGTGCATTTCCCGCAGCCTTTCCTCATAACTCATGCCTCTTAGTTCTGGGACTAGTCTAGTAGCATACCTTTGGACTTTTTCCAGCTTCGTCTTCTACTTGACAAGGTACGGGCTCCATGCTGGGGCCGCATACTCCAGGATTGGTCTTACATATGTTGTGTACAAGATTCTGAATGATTCCTTACACAGGTTCCTGAACGCCGCTCTGATGTTAGCCAGCCTCGCTTATGCCGTAGACGTTATTTTCTTTATGTGGGCTCCAGGAGACAGGTTTGGTGTGATATCAACACCTAGATCTTTCTCTCTGTCTGTTTCATTAAGTACTTCGTCTCCTATTCTGTATCCTGTGTCTGGCCTCCTGTTTCCACTGCCTAGTTTCATTACTTTGCATTTACTCGGGTTGAACTTCAACAGCCATTTGTTGGATCATTCACTCAGTCTATCTTGGTCATCTTGTAGCCTCCTACTATCATCCTCTGTTTCAATCCTCCTCATAATTTTTGCATCGTCGGCAAACATTGAGAGGAACGAATCTATACCCTCTGGGAGATCATTTACATATACCAGAAACAGTATAGGTCCAAGGACTGACCCCTGCGGGACTCCACTTGTAACGTCTCGCCAATCTGAGACTTCACCCCTCACACAGACTCGTTGTCTCCTGTTGCTTAGGTACTCCTCTATCCACCGGAGTACCTTCCCTTTCACTCCAGCCTGCATCTCCAACTTTCGCACTAGCCTCTTGTGTGGCACTGTATCAAAGGCTTTCTGACAATCCAAAAATCCAAAATGTGTGTGTGTGTGTGTGTGTGTGTGTGTGTACTCACCTAGTTGTGTTTGCGGGGGTTGAGCTCTGGCTCTTTGGTCCCCGCCTATCAACCGTCAAATCAACAGGTGTACAGATTCCTGAGATGATGAGTGTGTGTATTCACCTAGTTGTGTTTGCGGGGGGTTGAGCATTGCTCTTTTGGCCAGCCTCTCAACTGTCAATCAACTGTTTGCTAACTACTTTTTTTATTCACACCACACCACACCACACACACACAACCACACACACACACACACACACACCAGGAAGCAGCCCCGTAACAGCTGACCTAACTCCCAGGTACCTATTTACTGCTAGAGTAAATAAACCTTCAAGCGACTACGGTGTATAACATTCAACCCCCCACAAGGCAATGAATACTGGTAGCAGCTGTGGAATGTAGAAATTTTTTTCTGGAAATTCAAGTACCCAGCATCGCCTCGTGCAACCGCCCCTCCATACGCCCACCGCCTCCATACGCCACCATCCTGCCACCCACGCATCAAATATTGTGTCAGACCGGGGTCCTGCCATCAACCACTACTCCAGACCAACGTATTAGAAGTAAGGGTCAATAATTTCCTGTTTGAACGCTAATTCATCAGTGAGAAGGAAAGATTCCCGCCGCAGCCATTTGAAATCGCGTGCCACGTGAAAAAAAAAAAACTACGATTGTTTGTTTATACTGTCGCCACGCTGCAACATCGACGCCACGGTGCCACATCGACGCCACGGTGCCACATCGACGCCACGGTGCCACATCGACACCTCATCACCTCTCACCATTACCACCAGCTCCTGCTACATTCGCTGTGACCTTCTCCAGAGATAAGTGTTTCTCCACCGCTATCGTCGCAATATCGTCGTCTCAAAATTTATCTTCGTGCTCCCAACTTCGTGCTACTGTGGGGTCCCCCAGCTTCGTGCAACCCCCGCTAGGAGCGTCGCCATCGTACCAGATGTAAACACACCTCACATGTGCTTCCTCACAAGCCCTGCCGCCGTTATTTTGGTATTTGTCCACTGTTATATTGTAAATCTTGCAGCCCTGAGTTAAGTGGTTATGAGCTAATATATCGTGTACTACGTTTTAATGAAGTTTAACGTAAATAATATCCATAATATCCTGTGAATTAACCATTCAGTGACCTGTTAAACATTGGAGCTGGGTCCAGTACTCCATTGCCCACAGTTTTCTTGTGTGATTTCAACATTCCTGCTTCTCACAGTAATTGATTTGAATATTAAGTGTTCTACTAGTGTTATTGGTGAATTCAAATTCCAGAGAAGTAAGAAATAATTGTTTCTAGCAGTTTATTTTGCATAATAGAAAATTGTTTTTGAGATTTCCATAGACAATAGAACATAGAAAAATTTTGATATTTCTCCAGACCTAACTTTGAAATTTATCCTTTAAGCATTTTTATTTTTTAAGCTTTTACCATAGCATGTTACCCATGTGCCTGTGTGCAATTCGTTTTTGCTAAATCCATTTTTAATGCATTGCCACTTGTTGTGTTGAATCTCTTTTTAATGAAATTTTGCAATTGCAGTTTCCAGTTTTTATTCTAAATTGCTGTGCTTAGTCTGGGTTTAATTAATTTACATACATCTAATTCCAGTCATTTTTTAATGAAAGATTGCTAAAATTAATTCACAAATTGCTTGTTCTTAATTATTTTCTTGCCTAGCCCCATTTAATAATTTTATTTCTGCCAATTTTTTTACTTTAGCCAAGTTGATATTTTTTGATTGTT
>WNGS01028143.1:0-15061 GCA_020271785.1 Procambarus virginalis | reverse complement strand
TTTATCAACAGTTGATACCCCCACCCACGGTAATAATAGGCGGATCACACTCAATACCGCGGGGAAATGTATATGTGTATTCCAGGAACACTGATAGGGCCAGTTACATTATTAATTGCTGGAGGAACATTTGAAGTAAAACATATATGTAGCACCAACTGAAGATAACATGCTATTGGGGCTGGATTTTATGAAACGTCAGGCGTCAGCCAGCCTGGCCTTGCCCAATCTCAGATGATATTACAGGGCCAAATTATTCCTATGCAATTGGGAAGGGATGATACACCAGACCCAAACTCCAACCCTTGCATAGCTAAGTGGCAATGTCTCAACACACGGTCATTCCACCTCGGTCGGTGGGCGAACGTCCTATGTGAACTGGACAATAACATGCCCCAATACCTAGTGGAACCCTTGAACCACGGGGAGGAGCCAATTCCTTACGGAAACAGGGATGTTTAAAACACAATTCGAAATGCGTCCTCAGAAGAAAATAAAAGAAAAATTAGCAGTAAGTCAGTTTCTGGAAGGCTTAGATCCAATTGCTTTCCCTTGGGATCCTGGAGGTGAGATGTGGAAAGTGTTGTTCTGTCAAGGAAGGAACTAAGGAGCGGCGCTTAGGTGTGAGGACCGTTCCTAGGGTGAACCCCTAGGAGTGAATCTTGGGGAAAAAAAAAAACTGCGGTGTAGTGTGTAGTGTAAATAAATCATGATCAGTTCAGTGCACCAAAACAGTACTACTTCGTTCAATCACAAGAATTAAATCAACGAAACACCATATCAGTACAATAATCATGAACAATTTCACAAAGAAGTACATTCTATTTTTAAATTGTTAAATGTTTTCTTTTAATCAAACCAGAAACATTCTCTTCTGTTGCTAAATATACCATTCCACCCCTCAATATGAAGCCGGTGGAGGGTTCTTTCCAAAAGGCATACGAAGTTTAAATTGAGTTTCTAATACACCCCTTGTTTTATAGGGACGGGGGGAGTGTGGAGGGAACCACATTCAAAGTACCCGCCAGAGGGAATATCTCATGCTAGGTGCTCCTGATTGGTGGGCGGCAGTCCGACATCGTGCGTCTGCGCATCACCTGCACGCATGACTGGAGGCCAGACGAGAACCGCACCTGACCGAGAACGGACCTGTTAGTAACGCCCCCTGGACTGTGGTTATCCAGTACCCCATATTGGCCAGCTATCATTGGACCTCGCCCATCCTCGCCCCTAGAAGCCGTCGTATTGCTTCAGCAACCCTGGGAGAAGACTTCAGCCCAAGGTGAGCCGCTGTTTCCCCCGTTTTCTCCACATTCTATTGTATGTCGATTACCACGTGGTTGGTCAGCCATAGCCCCTAGGCGACCACCTCCACAGTATGATTAAAAGACACTGCTTAACATGCAAAACAATATACTGTTCTTAAGGGTAACAAGACATATCAAA
Source organism: Procambarus virginalis (assembly GCA_020271785.1). Taxonomy (NCBI): domain Eukaryota; kingdom Metazoa; phylum Arthropoda; class Malacostraca; order Decapoda; family Cambaridae; genus Procambarus; species Procambarus virginalis. Next base: position 13,615 of record WNGS01028143.1, on the reverse strand, counting down.
CTGATAAATGGTAAAAATTATGAGAAGCCAGAATTATCTTTCAGCATGCAATAATATCATAAAATCACTTAATGAGCACAGACAATCTCTTAAACACATGAATGAATAAATGGAGTAGCACAAAATAGGCTTACCAAGAGAATTAACTAAGTATTAAGCAAAATAAACAAAATACACCGACTTATCTTCAATACATGTCTCCTCCCAGCGAGCTAACCCACGCAACTAGCTATCCTCCCGCCAGCAAGGCAGGCGTCCTACCAAAAGATCAACTTAGCACCCACATGAACTCTCGTGAAAACTCTAATAACAGAGTGTAGTACAAAAGAACAATATTATCAGTAATCTTAAGGGTATATAATACTGTTACAGTAATCACAGGAATTAATTACAATCAGTAACAGGAAATATTCAAAGGGTGAAATATTGACGCTAGCTTGACAACAGGCCGCACACTGGAAACATCCAAATATGGTCATCCCCCACGGAGAAGCCACCAACTCCCTCCAACAAGAAATAACTTGCACAAGCCTATCAAAAATAATGCAACTCAGGCATACTACAGCATGCTACAATATAAATCATACAATATTAACTGGAACACAACTGGATACCATACTAATAATAGTACTAAAAAGAGAAAGGATTAAATGCTATACATAGTTATCATGAATAATGGTAGAATCAATCAGATTTGTAACATCCCTCCCGGTCCTTAAGAAAAAATGAAATTAACTGAAGGTTGATTTCATTTTTTGACTGCATGAAATATAACATGAAAATATAACATGAAGGTACTTCAACAAAAGATCAAAGTATAAAACAATAAAATTCAACACAGTAAAAAAACAGAAACAAAAATGAATGCATCTTATGAGTATAGAACAATTCATATTATGGCACTGCAATAGGAAATCCTCTGGATAAGGCATCAGCAATAACATTTTGCCTCCCAGGAATATGACGAATTACAATATTGAATTCTTGTAGAATCAATGACCATCTAAGTATTCTCTGGTTCTTACATTTCATGGAGTTAATGAATGTCAGGGAAATATGATCTGTATATACTACAACTTGATTGCCTGCCAAGTATGTCTCAAACTTCTTAACTGCCAAGATCAAACAAAGTGCTTCCTTCTCAACCACAGAATAATTAGTTTGTGCCCTAATTTGTAATTAGTTTGAGAAACAATATACAGGGTGTTCTAAATCATCTGGTCCTACCTGGAACAAAACAGCACCTGCTCCTAGATCCGAAGCGTCTATGTGCATAATAAATGGTTTATGAATCTGTGGACTGGCTAGCACAGGTGACGTTGAGAGAATTCGTTTCAACTTCTGAAAAGGGTTCTGACACTCCTGTGTCCACTTGAATTTTACCTGCTTCCTAAGAAGATTGGTTATAGGTGCAGGAACAATGGAAACGTTTTTATAATATCTCCTATAATCCACACACATCCCAATAAATCTCTGCACAGACTTCTTACTGGTTAGTACTGGGTAATCCACGATTGCCTGGATCTTGTCTTGCAACGGGACTATCCTACCTTGTCCGACCTCATGTCCTAAGTACACTATTGTTCCTTTAGCCCAACTACATTTCTTCACATTAACAGTCAAATTAGCATGTTGTAACACGGCAAACAATTGTTTTAAACTGGACATATGGTCTTCCCAACTCTTACTGAAAATCACAATGTCATCTAAATAATGCCTACAATCTGGCACATCATTCAACAAAGAATTCATCAACTTTTGAAAAGTTGCTGGTGCATTCCTTAGTCCAAACGGCATCACATTAAACTCGAATGCTCCATCAGAGGTGATAAAAGCTGTCACTTCCCTTGCAAAATCTGTAAGTGGTATCTGGTGACACCCCTTAGATAAGTCCAATTTAGATAGAAATACTATCTAAAAATTGGGACTATAGAAATTGGGAGATGAAATACTTCAAGAGTCAGAGAGAGAGAAAGACCTGGGGGTTGATATCATGCTAGACCTGTAACCTGAAGCTCATATCAAGTGGATATCATCAGCGGCATGTGCCAGGTTGGCTAACATAAGAACGGCCTTTAGAAACTTGTGTAAGGAATCTTTCAGAACATTATATACCACATATGTCAGACCAATCCTGGAGTATATGACTCCAGCATGGAGTCCGTATCTAGTCAAGCATAAGACTAAACTGGAAAAGATTCAAAGGTTTGCCACCAGACTAGAACACGAGCTGAGAGATATGAGCTACGAGGAGAGACTACGGGAATTAAACCTCACTTCGTTGGAAGACAGAAGAGTTAGGGGGGACATGATCACCACATTCAAGATTCTCAAGGGAATCGATAGGGTAGATAAAGACAGGCTATTTAATACAAGGGTCACACGCACTAGGGGACACAGGTGGGAACTGAGTGCCCAAATGAGCCACAGAGATATTAGAAACAACTTTCTTAGTGTCAGCGTGGTTGACAAATGGAATGCACTAGGAAGTGATGTGGTGCAGGCTGACTCCATACACAGTTTCAAGTGTGGATATGATAGAGCCCAAGAGGCTCAGGAACCTGTACACCTGTTGATTGACGGTTGAGAGGCAGGACTAAAGAGCCAGAGCTCAACCCCCGCAAGCGCAATTAGGTGAGTACAATTAGGTGAGTACACACACACACAAGCATACGCACGCACACACACACACACGTACACGCACGTGCACGCACACACACTCACGCACATACAGAAGCAGACGCACGCACACACACGCGGTGCAAACAGGAGGCAAACAAGATACAGAATGGGAGATGAAGTACTTAATGAAATGGAAAGAGAGAAAGATCTAGGAATTAATATCACACCAAACCTGTCTCCTGAAGCCCACATAAAGAGAATTACGTATACGGCATATGCTAGGCTGGCTAACATCAAATCAGCCTTCTTGAACCTGTGTAAGGAATCGTTTAGAACCTTGTAAACCACATACGTAAGACCAATCCTGGCGTATGCGGCCCCAGCATGGAGCCCATACCTTGTCAAGCACAAGACAAAGCTGGAAAAAGTTCAGAGGTATGCCACTAGACTAGTCCCGGAACTAAGAGGCATGAGTTACGAGGAAAGGCTGCGGGAAATGCACCTTACGACACAGGAAGACAGAAGAGTGAGGGGAGACATGATCACTACCTACAAAATCCTCAAGGGAAGGGACAGGGTTGACAAGGATAAACTATTCAACACTGGCGGTACGCGAACAATGGGACACAAGAGAAAATGAGTACCCAAATGAGGCACAGGGACGTTAGAAAGAACTTTTTCAGTGTCAGAGTAGTTAACAGGTGGAATGCATTAGGCAGTGATGTGGTGGAGGCTGACTCCATACACAGTTTTAAATGTAGATATGATAGAGCCCAGTAGGCTCAGGAACCTGTACACCAGTTGATTGACAGTTGAGAGGCGGGACCAAAGAGCCAGAGCTCAACCCCCGCAAAAACAACTAGTTGAGTACACATGTATACACACACTGTCACGGTGGACAAAGACAAACTCCCACAGTCGCTGCTGGGCTGCATATCCTCTCCCCCGGTCGCTGGTGGGCTGCAGATCCTCTCCCTCGGTCGCTGCTGGGCTGCAGATCCTCTCCCTCGGTCGCTGCTGGGCTGCAGATCCTCTCCCTCGGTCGCTGCTGGGCTGCAGATCCTCTCCCTCGGTCGCTGCTGGGCTGCAGATCCTCTCCCCGGTCGCTGCTGGGCTGCAGATCCTCTCCCCGGTCGCTGCTGGGCTGCAGATCCTCTCCCTGGTCGCTGCTGGGCTGCAGATCCTCTCCCGTTGTCGCTGCTGGGCTGCAGATCCTCTCCCCGGTCGCTGCTGGGCTGCAGATCCTCTCCGTTGTCGCTGCTGGGCTGCAGATCCTCTCCCCCGGTCGCTGCTGGGCTGCAGATCCTCTCCCCCGGTCGCTGCTGGGCTGCAGATCCTCTCCCGTTGTTGCTGCTGGGCTGCAGATCCTCTCCCCCGGTCGCTGCTGGGCTGCAGATCCTCTTCCCCGGTCGCTGCTGGGCTGCAGATCCTCTCCCCTTGTCGCTGCTGGGCTGCAGATCCTCTCCCCGGTCGCTGCTGGGCTGCAGATCCTCTCCCCCGGTCGCTGCTGGGCTGCAGATCCTCTTCCCCGGTCGCTGCTGGGCTGCAGATCCTCTCCCCTTCTCGCTGCTGGGCTGCAGATCCTCTCCCCCGGTCGCTGCTGGGCTGCAGATCCTCTCCCCGGTCGCTGCTGGGCTGCAGATCCTCTCCCCGGTCGCTGCTGGGCTGCAGATCCTCTCCCCCGGTCGCTGCTGGGCTGCAGATCCTCTCCCCGGTCGCTGCTGGGCTGCAGATCCTCTCCCCGGTCGCTGCTGGGCTGCAGATCCTCTCCCTCGTTCGCTGCTGGGCTGCAGATCCTCTCCCCCGGTCGCTGCTGGGCTGCAGATCCTCTCCCCCGGTCGCTGCTGGGCTGCAGATCCTCTCCCTCGGTCGCTGCTGGGCTGCAGATCCTCTCCCCCGGTCGCTGCTGGGCTGCAGATCCTCTCCCCCGGTCGCTGCTGGGCTGCAGATCCTCTCCCCCGGTCGCTGCTGGGCTGCACATCCTCTCCCTCGGTCGCTGCTGGGCTGTAGATCCTCTCCCTCGGTCGCTGCTGGGCTGCAGATCCTCTCCCTCGGTCGCTGCTGGGCTGCAGATCCTCTCCCTCGGTCGCTGCTGGGCTGCAGATCCTCTCCCTCGGTCGCTGCTGGGCTGCAGATCCTCTCCCTCGGTCGGTGCTGGGCTCCTCATAGTTTTCATAGAGCAGTTATAATAATGTGATTAGGTTGGCGAAGCTGGTTGTTGTATGGTGAAAAATTAATGGGTTGTTGTGAAAATGTTGTGGGTGTTGGTGAAGATGTTGTGGATTATGGTGAAGATGCTGTTGGCTGAGGTTGTGTGATGATGTTTTGGGTGGTGAAGATGATGCTTTTGGTGTAGAGTGTGAGAGAATGTAGATTCCCTCAGCTAGCTTTTCCTAGTTTCTAGATTAAGCTAGTCGCTCTAGGGACTCTAGAAACTGAAGCTTTCAAACAAACATATATTTGTGGGGTGTCGAATGAAAGCTTATGTTAAGGACTGTCGGTTAAGACTAATGGGAGGTCTGTGATTGCTCTGTAGAGAGAGTTACAGAAATATTCCTGTTTCTGTGAAATAGGATGGGATTTGAGAGTGAGTGGTATAGAAGGTACTTGACTTAGACCGTTACAGGTGGGGGGGCAGTGGGGTGAACGTTGCTCCCCCCCACCAAGTGAGACATTGAGACGTTGTCTTTAGGCCTGCCCCTCCTTGTGACGTCACGTCACGCCACAGGGCGAGGGGCGACCGGATTGGTTTAGGCATCTCTGCTCCTAGCTGAGTTTTTGGCGCGAACAGCGGTTATTGGAAGCGGCATGAGGAACAGTGTCGGCTTCCTGCTGATTGGTCAAGACAAGGTAGGGGGGGAGATATGGGGATTTGAGTTTCCCTAGCCCGCCAAAGCGTCAGTTTGAATCGGGCAGCAAGAGGGGTAAGAAGTGACCTGGTGGAGGTGGCGGGCCTGCCACCTCCACCACCGTTAATCGCTTCTGTCGTCCAGATTACTCATCTTGCATGGCACTCCTGCCACCCTGGGTGTGTCGAGGCCCAAATTCGCGTGAAATTGGGGCTGATGAATACTACGGGACAGTGAAAAGCCTCAGACACAGTGATCACCCATGGGGCAGCTGGCAGAGCCTCAGGGTGTAGTAGGTGGTTCAAATATCCTGTATGTTCATGGACAATTGGGTGGAATAATGGGCAGGGCCTCCTAGTGTAATTAAGGTGATATTACAGGCCCCGGTTGGACTTTGAATTCCGCCCGACGGCGTCCATGTGGTGGTGACGCCGGCCATTGTCACCATTGTCACCCCAGTGTAAGAGCGAGTCATGCTCTGGTATGATGGGGTTGTTTGTGATTCCCCATCCATGTGTGTATGCCCCGCGGCCACCCGCCGCCCGGCCAAGCCACCCGCCGCCCGGCCAAGCCACCCGCCGCCCGGCCAAGCCACCTGCCACCCGGCCCGGCCAGGCCACCCCACCCCGCGCACCAGCTAAGCTCGGGTGGGGTGCTGTGACGTCACGCGCTACCCTTTCCACGCGGTGGCCACATGCCTTGGCCACCCTTGGCCACACTTGGCCACTTTCCCGGGACAGCCTAGGGCCATATCTTGTCGACGCACGAGGAGCAAGCTAAGTGTTGACAGCCAGAGAGGTAGTGACCCCGGGAAATGAGTGAAATGAGAGGAAAATGTGAGTACAATAATCGGAGTGTAACAGTGTCTCAATATTAGGGGAAATTTCGGTAAAAGCTGTGTTGTACCATAGCCCTGCCAGGCTAGGGAAGCAGCTGAGAGACAGCTGTCTGTAGCACGTCCAGGTGACTAGTAGGGGGGTACCTGGAGAGGGATATTGTACACAGCACCACACAAGTAGTTATATATATATATGTAGATATTGTTGTGTGTAGACTGACTTGAGTATGGGACCAGTCAGTGTAGAGAATTACCATATAAATGATCCAGTCTGTCGATTCTGTATATTCGTTCAGCCAGGATTATGCCATGGTACCGCATGATTAATTATGCCAGTGTAGAGGTAGGCAGGCCCGTGTTGCAGGGTTATCAGTGGATATCCTGAGGTCTGTATATTGTCCTGGTGATATAATTTTCATTGATTATGTAAGGCATTTCCATATGTTTCATTTTCATGTTGTATGTACTGTGTTGTGTGGTGAGTCAGTAGATGTGATTGCTGACTGATTGCCTAATGATGTCATTAGCATGTGGGGCATGCTGACGGCATCATTGTGTTGCAGGTTTGTGCAGTGTTGTTATCAGGTATACGATATTACTGTCCTAGGAACTGTGTTGAGGATTTAAGGGGACCCTTTTGAGTATTCAGGGAAATTCTCAGTACTTAATGGGAGCAAGCAATTAGTTAATTTGCCTAATTATGGAGAATTAGCGCCAGCTGTCCGCATAGCGACGGTGTCTTATATTAACGTAAATTGTCTTGCTGAAGTAGACGTGATTGATCAGTCTTTTGCAACATTTGCAAGATTAGAGAGGGCAGTAATATTGGTATACTTTTGTTGTTGCAAAACCGTGTGTCATTACTGTGTGGGTATAGTTATTAACGAGTTGCAGTAGCCGCAACCGTATGTGGGCGGTGCATTTATGTTGTTATGCATGCCATTGTAAGTGTGACCTATGTAACATTGGGGTTACTGTGTTTCTTTAAGTTGTGTTGAGGACTTGAGGATTCAGTGAGTTAATTAAAGGGGTAATTAACTGGATAAGGGGTGCACATTTATTGTTGAGTGAGTGTGAACAGTTAGAGAACAGTATTGAGCTTATTGAAATACGTTTCCGGTGCAATTAATTGTCCATGTGACAACTAATTGACCACTCTAGCTTGTTAACGTCATTTGCTCGAGACTAATTACCTTTTGGAGGTATAGCAATTAGTGGCTCATGATAATTAGTGGAGTAATTAACGTCTGGAGTCTTGAGGACTCAGATGACTCGGTAAAGCGAGGTCATGGAGTTAGCATATTCGTTATATTAATCATATTCTGTCTGGTGACAGTGGATTAAGATGCACTCATTGTTAATTAGTAATTAACTCCTCTTCCGTGAATTCAGTGTTTGATGAGACCTGCTTAGGCAGTGCGGAGTGAGACGTATTTATGTATGATTAATTATCGGTCCTGGTGACAGTTAATGAATTGCTCGAGGTTAATTAGGATAATTAACACTCATATTAAAGTAATTAATGACACAGACTGTTGAGAAGCTACCCACTTAGGGTAGGCTTAGTTAACGTAACTCAATTGGGATGTAATTAGTGGTCCGTTTGACCTTAATTAAGAATTACTCACTGAATACTTGCAGGGAGTCAAGTGTGATGTAATGTAAGAGACTTGAGTTATTGTTACTTGTGTTGAGAGACAAGATGACTTGTGTTGACGTAGAGTACCATCATGTTGTTGTCTAGTGAGAGACAATTGTTTGTGATTAAAGTAGTACTTTGTTGCTGACTGCTGTGATCAGTCAATTAACGTAATTATTAACATAATCAATGTTGTAATTGATTAAGGCAATTGCTTTTGGTTATCGTCTGGTGACGAGAGTAGAGTAACTTGGGATCATTGGAGCTGTGTCCCAGAATCCCACCTTGCCTGACTTTGTTTACTGTTTACAGTGCAACTTCTTGTAGGGAGTTGCAAAGAGTGTTCACATTAGGTTGTGATAGGGGGAGTCACTGTTGGACTACCCACCTAGTTACGGGGGTCGCTCCTGTTGGGCGGGAGGACCTTAAGCTTGTGATTAGAGTAGCTGTCACCGTGAAGCCGTGACACTATTGATTGCTTGCTTGTGTCATCAGTGGATATCCTTCATTTGTTCAGTTAGTTCATGTTGTCAGCCCGAAGTGTCAGCAGGATGGAGCCTGCTGTCATTTCTCGAGGGGCTGTTGAATAGCTGTGTTGCAAATGCCACTGGATGGACATTAACGTAATAAATCACTCGCTGTGGTGTAACTTAGTCTGTGATATTTTTTTGATTTGCAATATTGCGTCGTCAGTGGGCACACCTGTGTTCAGGTTAGTTCAGTATGCAGCCGCACAGCAAGGGTTGCTAGCTAGCTGTTGGTTATAGTGCCACTGATGGACATTAACTTAAATGTAAACTCGATAATAAGAACATAAGAACATAAGAACAAAGGCAACTGCAGAAGGCCTATTGACCCATACGAGGCAGCTCCTATTTATAACCACCCAATCCCACTCATATACATGTCCAACCCATGCTTAAAACAATCGAGGGACCCCACCTCCACAATGTTACGCGGCAATTGGTTCCACAAATCACTGTAGTAGTCTAGTCTCTTGTTATTAATAAATTGTTTATTTTATAGAAAACGGTCTTTGATGGCAACCTTCAACTATTCTTGTCCACACCCATGTTCTGATTTTACGATTGATGTTGTTGTGATCTTTTGATATGACGGCTGTACTCTGGGGAATTCGAATTCCAATTCATAGCTCCACATCAAATATAAAATTTGATTGTGAGAACCCGTCGGTTACCCTTTATTAGTTTTAACGTCCTGTTTAGCTAGGAGGAACCAGCGGCCTATGTGGACAGGTTTTCACCCCTATTAGTGGAAGCCTGGTGGTTTGCTCCCGCTTCTCCTTTTTCTATTGGACACATGCTTAACTGCCAAGAGCAGCCTTTAAACTTGTAGTCCACCTCCTAAGGGAGGTAGGCGTAGAAAAAAATCTCACAGAGAGAAGATGCTATGGTTGGTGACGAAGATGCTTTAGGGTTGTGTGAAGATGTTGTGGGTAGTTGTGAAGATGTTGCTGGGGTTGAGTGAAGATGATATTGGTTGTTGTGAAGATGCTGCTGGGTATTGTGTGGTGAAGATAATATGGGTTGTAATAAGGATGGTGTTGCTGGTGGTTGTGAGAAAAAGAAGCCTCTTGGGCTCTGTAGTGAACATGCTGCTGGAGGTATGTGCTGAAGATGCTGCAGGAGGAATGTGCTGAAGATGCTGCAGGAGGAATGTGCTGAAGATGCTGCTGGAGGTATGTGCTGAAGATGCTGCAGGAGGTATGTGCTGAAGATGCTGCTGGAGGTATGTGCTGAAGATGCTGCAGGAGGAATGTGCTGAAGATGCTGCTGGAGGTATGTGCTGAAGATGCTGCTGGGATTGTGTGGTGAAGATGCTGCACGTGGTTATGAAGACGCTAAGTAGTTAATATGCTGCTGTTGTTCTGTGGAGTAAATGTTGCAGGGGTTATGAAGATGATACTGGTGGTTGTGTGGTTGAAATGCAGTTTAGGCTATGTAGCGAACATGCTGCAGGGGTTATGTTGTGTAGATGCTGTTGGGGGTTATGATGAATATGCTCCTGGGGGATGTGATGAAAATGCTGCTAGGGTTTTGTGGTGAAGATGTTGTTAGGGTTTTGACGTGAAGATGGTACTGGGGTTATGTGGTGAAGATGATGCTAAGGGTTGTGTGGTGAAGATGTTGCTGGAGTTTTGTGGTGAAGTTGCTGCATGGGATTGCTTGGTGGAGAAGCTTCACGTGGGTTGTGTGATGAATGCTGCATGTGGTTGTGTGGTGAAGATTCTGCTGGCGGTTGAATGATGAGGATGGTTCTCATGGTAGTGTGGTGAAGTTGCTGCTGGTCGTTGTGTGATGAAGGTGCTATTAGGGGTTGTTTGGTGAAGATGATCGTCGGGTGTGTGTGCTGAAGATGCTGCTCGGGGTTGTATGGTGAGGATGTTACTGGAGGTTGAGTGAAGAATATAATAGTTGTTGTGAAGATGGTGGTGGGGGTTCAGTCAAGATTATTTTTTTTTTGTCAAAATGATTCTGGGGGTTGTGGTGAAGCTGATACTTTGGGTTGTGTTGTGAAGATGCGGTTGTATGTTTTGTAGTGAAGATGATCCTTGGGGTTGAGTGATGTAGATGCTTCTGGAGGATGTGTAAGGATGTTGTTGAATGTTGTTAAGATGCTGCTTGGGGTTGAAAGAAGATGATATGAGTTGTGATGAAGATGCTGCTTTAGTTGCCTGAAGATGTAGTGGGATGTTGTGAAGAAAATGCTGGGGCTTGTATGATAGAGATGCTGCTGGGGACCGAGTTGAGATGTTTTGGGTTTCTCGTGGTTGGGAGGAGATGCTGTTGATGGTTGTGTGGTGAAGATGCTGCTGATTGTTGTGTTGTGAAGATGCTGCTGATGATTGTGTGGTGAAGATGCTGCTGATGGTTGTGTGGTGAAGATGCTGCTGATGATTGTGTAGTAAAGATGCTACTGATGGTGGTGTGGTGAAGATGCTGCTGGGATTGTGTTGTGAAGGTGCTCCTGATGGTTGTGTTGTGAAGATGCTGCTGATGGTTTTGTGGTCAAGAAGCTGCTGATGGTTGTGTTGTGAAGACGCTGCTGATGGTTGTGTGGTTGTGAGGTTGTTTTCTGGAGATACTGCTGGGGTAGAGTTAAGATGTAATGGTTCGTAATGAAGATTCTGCAAGTTATTATGTGAAGATCTTCTGGCCTGTTGTGAAGATGTTGTTGATTTGTAGTGTGGTGAAGATGTTGCTGGGGATTGTGTGGTGTAGATGTTGCTGAGTGTAGAGTGAAGATTATATGGGAAGTTGTGAAGATGCTGTTGGGTGTTGTGTGGTGTAGATGATTCTGGGGATGTGTGGTGAACATGTTGCCAAGGGATGTGATTTGGTATTAAGGAATGTGGATTTGTGTGAAGTTGCTGCTGATGATTGTGAGGTGAAAATGTTGCCTAGGGGTTGTGTGGTGAAAATGCTGTTTGTGTTTGACTGATAATGATAATTGATCTTTGGTGAAGATGCTGGTGAGGGTTGTGTTATCAAGATGCTGTTGAGGGTTATGTGGTGATGATGCTGCTGGGGGTTGTGTGGTGATGATGCTGCTGGGGGTTGTGTGGTGAAGATGCTGCTGGGGGTTGTGTGGTGATGATGCTGCTGGGGGTTGTATGGTGAAGATGCTGCAGGGGGTTGTATGGTGAAGATGCTCCTGGGGGTTGTGTGGTGAAGATGCTGCCGATGGTTGTGTTGTGAAGATGCTGCTAATGGTTGTGTTGTGAAGATGCTGCTGATGGTTGTGTGGTGAAGATGCTGCTGGGGGTTGTGTGGTAAAGATTCTGCTGGGGGTTGTGTGGTGAAGATGCTGCTGATGGTTGTGTAGTGAAGATGCTGCTGATGGTTGTATGGTGAAGATGCTGCTGAGAGTTGTATAGTGAAGATGCTGCTGGAGGGTTGTGTGGTGAAGATGCTGCTGGGAGTTGTGTGGTGAAGATACTGCTGGAGGGTTGTGTGGTGAAGATGCTGCTGGGAGTTGTATGGTGAAGATGCTGCTGGAGGGTTGTGTGGTAAAGATGCTGCTGGGAGTTGTATGGTGAAGATGCTGCTGGGGGTTGTATGGTGAAGATACTGCTGGAGGGTTGTGTGGTGAAGATGCTGCTGGGAGTTGTATGGTGAAGATGCTGCTGGGGGTTGTATGGTGAAGATGCTGCTAGAGGGTTGTGTGGTGAAGATACTGCTGGGAGTTGTATGGTGAAGATGATGCTGGGGGTTGTATGGTGAAGATGCCGCTGGGGGTTGTATGGTGAAGATCCTGCTGGGGGTTGTGTGGTGAAGATGCTGCTGGTAGTTGTATGATGAAGATGCTGCTGGGGGTTGTATGGTGAAGATGCTGCAGGGGGTTGTGTAGTGAAGATGCTGCTGGTAGTTGTATGATGAAGATGCTGCTGGGGTTGTATGGTGAAGATGCTGCAGGGGGTTGTATGGTGAAGATGCTGCTGGGGGTTGTATGGTGAAGATGCTGCTGGGGATTGTGTGGTGAAGATGCTGCTGGGGTTGTGTGGTGAAGATGCTGCTGCGGGTTGTGTGGTGAAGATGCTGCTGGGGGTTGTATGGTGAAGATGCTGCTGGGGGTTGTATTGTGAAGATGCTCCTGGGGGTTGTATGGTGAAGATGCTGCAGGGGGTTGTATGGTGAAGATGCTGCTGGGGGTTGTATGGTGAAGATGCTGCAGGGGGTTGTATGGTGAAGATGCTGCTGGGGGTTGTATGGTGAAGATGCTGCCGGGGTTGTATGGTGAAGATGCTGCTGGGGGTTGTGTGGTGAAGATGCTGCTAGAGGTTGTATTGTGAAGATGCTCCTGGGGGTTGTATGGTGAAGATGCTGCTGGGGTTTGTATGGTGAAGATGCTCCTGGGGGTTGTATGGTGAAGATGGTGCAGGGGGTTGTATGGTGAAGATGCTGCAGGAGGTTGTGTGGTGAAGATGCTGCTAGGGGTTGTATTGTGAAGATGCTCCTGGGGGTTGTATGGTGAAGATGCTGCAGGGGGTTGTGTGGTGAAGATGCTGCTGGGGTTGTATGGTGAAGATGCTGCTGGGGTTGTGTGGTGAAGATGCTGCTGGGGGTTGTATGGTGAAGATGCTGCTGGGGGTTGTATGGTGAAGATGCTGCTGGGGGTTGTATGGTGAAGATGCTGCTGGGGGTTGTATGGTGAAGATGCTGCTGGGGGTTGTATGGTGAAGATGCTGCCTGGGGGTTGTATGGTGAAGATGCTGCTGGGGTTGTATGGTGAAGATGCTGCTGGGGTTGTATGGTGAAGATGCTGCTGGGGGTTGTATGGTGAAGATGCTCCTGGGGGTTGTATGGTGAAGATGCTGCTGGGGTTTGTATGGTGAAGATGCTCCTGGGGGTTGTATGGTGAAGATGCTGCGGGGGTTGTATGGTGAAGATGCTGCTGGGGTTGTGTGGTGAAGATGCTGCTGGGGTTGTATTGTGAAGATGCTCCTGGGGGTTGTATGGTGAAGATGCTGCAGGGGGTTGTGTGGTGAAGATGCTGCTGGGGTTGTATGGTGAAGATGCTGCTGGGGTTGTATGTGAAGATGCTCCTGGGGGTTGTATGGTGAAGATGCTGCTGGGGGTTGTGTGGTGAAGATGCTCCTGGGGTTGTATGGTGAAGATGCTGCTGGGGGTTGTATGGTGAAGATGC
>WNGS01028118.1:0-10451 GCA_020271785.1 Procambarus virginalis | reverse complement strand
GGCCCGATTTAGGCCTGTACACGGCCGGGTCGGCCGTGTACAGGCCTAAATTGCCTAAACAGGCCTAAACACCAGACCGGACACGTCCTTCCTACTCACACAAGCAGACAGGAAATGTACCTGACTAATACCTGTCCACCTTGCAGGCAAGCCATTCCTTACACAATGAAATACGATTTACAATATTGTTATACATTCTACTATAAACACAACATATATCAGCCCACCAATAAATATTGTTATGACCCCATGTAGCCTGGGTGGAACGAGTCTACCCCGGTAGAGTTATTCTGCCTTCCGGACCTGATTGAGAGGTCATAGAAAAGATGTATATATTAAATAATTGAGTAAACATCAGTGAGTAATCTCAGGATACTAGCAGAGGATGGGTGTTGGTATTAAGTGACATGAAATGAGATGTCGATACTCTGGGGACGTGAAATGACACTAGCAAGAGGTTGCGACCTCACTTGAGTGGCAACTGTCATCAGAGGTGGTTGTACTTAGTTTATTCTCCTGGAATAAGGAAGAATATAGTTCCCTGTGTTAGTGCTGGAGTAAAGACTACTTGTCTGCAAGTGTGAGGAAGCTGTTAGGGACATTGTACAACATTTCTATGTGATGTTGGTAAATTAGAGCTGACCTGCAAGTGAGTGTTGGTTGCACCTTGGTGAAACTCTAATTGTTGTGCCTTCAAGAGGAAGGAAGTAAGCAGGCATTTCTGTTGTGGAGTCTGCCAGGTGACGTTGTGAACTCAAATCGTGGACTGAAGGAAGCCTCGTGAGGCAGTCCTGAAACATTTTTGTGGGCGGCCTATGTGAGTGCCATGTTTGAGCTCCAGTAAGTGAGCGTCCTCATGTCAGAGATTTTGGCGATTTGTTTGGGAAGGAGTTCATGGAAAAACTTTGAGGTAAGAGAAGAAGTGTTTGGAGGAATTTTGAGGCTGGAGAAGTGTATGCTGTACTCTGTGGTAGAGCAGAACTCCATAGTGAGGAGTTGATTTCAAGCAGTGTAGAGGAGCTACATGTATCTCTTTGGTATCAATGGTGAAGCGTCACTGATGTTGGATTGGGACTCGTTGTGCAGCAGATTGGGAGAACTGCAGAAATGCCTTTCCTGATATTTTGGAGGACCAAGAGATACGTATTGGTGGTGAGCCTCAAGGAGCAGAACAGAGGTTCATGGTGGACACACATAATTGTATAAGGGGAGTTTTTGAATGTTTATTGGCATGTAAGACGCAGTGTAAGGTGAGAGATTGATTTCTTCTTTTGTTGGGGGGATACTTATGTAGAGGTTTTTGGTGTTTCAGTCCCAAGCTGAGTTTCATATAATTTTAGGGCTGAGGAAACAGTATTGTTGTGACAGGTTTTACTCCCTCACAACATTTAGTGAGGGAATAGTAAGTGGTAAGCCAAGAGTCGAGCAGCGACTTGATATGGACAGTTGGTGAAGCCAGGATATGATGTTGGAATGCTACTGGGTTGTAGCAGTTTAAAGTGTTGTATGATAATATTCTACTTTATATGTCATGCATTATGTATGTTTTATTTGTATATAAAATGTATATGTTAGCTGGCTTTTGCTCTTGTCCTGATGAGGTTTCCCAGAAAGCGGGAGAGAGAGAGAGGGTCATGGCTGTGGACAGGGTGGCAGAAGACACTAATTCCTGAAAGGGAGATTTAGGAGATCATTCCAAACAAGGAGAGAGTGGGGGAGTCACGGCGACTCGAGTAGGGTGTGTGTACAAGACAACGAAGCCAGTGATGGAGCCGCACCCCTAAATATGTGATGTTCAACCCCTCTCCAAGATCAAGAGGCGCACAGGGTGATCTCCTAGGTAAATTATAAGCACTCCAGTGTCCATTGCTGGTCGACCGACGGTAGCGGGAGTGTGGCTATCGAGGTCAGTTCTTTGTTCCATCAGGGAGTGGTTTGGTACATTGTCTGCCTGTATGCACATAACGGTCTGGTGCAATAACTAGAGCTCTCTTTTGGAGGTTTAAGTTCCCAAATCCCCACACCCCCTCAGGGCAGATTGGGGGCCTGTCCGGGAGATTGGATTGACACATCAACAGTTCGAGTCCAGGAGTTGGGACTGACACACCTATTGCAGCTGTAGGTGGCCTGTGTGACTGCAGATATTTTCTCTCTCTCTCTCTCTCTCTCTCTCTCTCTCTCTCTCTCTTGGGAAGACCCACAGGATAAGATGAAGAAGGTGCATGCATTTGTAGATTCAGGCAAGCCTGAAGATTTGGAAAGTTGCACTAAAGAGCAGTTGAAGCAGATATCAGAGAAATGTGGCATCAAGGAGAAGTCATCCAAAGTGGCCGGAATGAAGGATGAGATCCTCAGACAGCTGAGAACTAAGCATGAAGTGACAGAGCAGGGAGCCCAGAAAGTAGCTGTAAGTGAAAAGGAAGATGATGGACAAGATGAAGTGAGATCCTAAGGATCAAGTAGGAATAGCTGCAGTAGCAGAAGTAGCTGGAATAGGAGTTTGGAAAGATTCCAGCTAGAGCTCCAGATGCAACGAGAGCGTGAGCATGAGGAGAGGCAGTTCCAACTGGAGAAGTTGAGTTTAGAGCTTCAGATGAAAAATTAAGCAGAAAAAGAGAAAACTAAACAAAAAGTGGAAAAGAAAAAGATAAAATCAGACTAGAGATACAAAAAAAAAGGAGAAAACCAGAATACGGGAACTGGAGTTGGAACAAGAAAAAGATAAAAAAAATAGAAATAGAAGCAACTAGAGCTTTGGCAGAGCAAAGGATTGAACCTGGGTTGCCCGAGAGCACCACACGTGTCACACCCACCGGATAATAAAGATAGGGAAAAAGATATTCCACTGTTCATGCCGGAAGAGTCAGAGAGCTTCTTCGAACACTTTGAGAAGATAGCCAACATCAAACAGTGGCTGCAGAAACAGTGGGCTCAATTGGTACAGTTACGACTGACCAGTGCTGCCAGAGAGGCATATACCCACTTGTCTTTGGAGGAATGCCAAGATTACTGGACTGTGAAGAACAGCGTATTGCGTTCTTTCCTATTTTCTCCTGAAGCATACAGAAAGTGTTTCAGAGAAAGGACAAAGGCTCCTGCAAGTATGTTCGCTGAGACAGCAAGAGACCTGGAAAGGCATTTCGAGAAATAGTTGATTTGAAACAGTTGATGATTGTGGAGAAATTTTTAGAAAAGATGCACCCTGAAACGAAATTTAAGATCCAGGAGGTAGGTGTGAAGAATGTGAGAGATGCGGCAGATAGGACAGAGGCTTATCAGAGCTTGAAGGAAAAATTGGTACAACATTAGCAACCTTCCATGACTTTGGCACTCTGCCTGACTCTATTGATTTATTAAATATGGTAGACAGTGGCTCGCAAAGCTCCTCTTTGCATTCTTTAAGCACTCTGGCAAATACTTCATCCGGCCCTGGGGATTTGTTTAGTTTGAGTTTTACTGGTTGTTTAATTACATCTTCCTTGGTAACTGCTAAACTAGTCAACCTGTCCTCGTCCCCACCCACATAGACTTGGTCGGCTGAAGGAATATTGTTAAGTTCCTTTTTAGTAAATTACAGATATAAAATATTTAATAAAAATACTATCCATCTCTTCAGAGCTTTCGCTTTGGTTACTTCAATCGATAATTGCAAATACAATTCGTCTTCATCTTGAAAAACATAAATTAATAAATGATTCAGAACATGGTTTTACAAATGGCCGTTCTTGTTTAACAATTTTGCTATCTTTTTACTCCAGCATAGTTGAGGCAGTTGATAGTGGTAAGGATTGTGATGTTGTGTACCTTGACTTTAGCAAAGCTTTTGATACAGTGCCACATGAAAGACTGATTAAAAAAATAGAGGCTCATGGTATTGGGGTTGCAGTATTAAGTTGGAATAGGGCATGGCCATTCCAAAGGAAACAGAGAGTTAGTATAAATGGGGTTTAGTCAGAATAGGATAATGTTGTTAGTGGAGTGCCTCAAGGCTCTGTCCTGGGACCTCTGTTGTTTATCTATATAAACAAAAATGGAAATATTCGTTTGTTCAAAATCGCTAATCTCCGAAAGTCCTTCACCGATTGCTTTGAAATTTTCACACAACGATCCATTCACATCCGATCAGGTTTTTATATACATACTATATAGATGTCACGTCTGTGACGGTAAAAAAAAAACATGCTTTTTCCGAAAAACTGTGTTTTTCATGTATTTTTCATGTGAGGGAACTCTTCGAAACCTCTTTACCGATTGCTTTGAAATCTTTTGACACAATGTTGCATTCGAATAGAGGTGTCTTTTTATATATCTACTATATACATGCCTCACCTGTGACAGGAAAAAACATACTTTTTTGAAAAACAGCGCTATCTATTGGCTGTAAAGGCAACACACGCTGAATCTCCGAAAGTTTTTCACCAATTGCTTTGAAATTTTGACACAATGTTGCATTCGAATAGGTGCGTCTTTTTATATACTACTATATATATAATATATAGATATCATAAATATATATAATACATTTTTTTGGGGGGTATCACCTCTGGTGCAATTATAGGGACCCACAGCCTCAGAGAAGGGAACACAGAGCATTCAGGGAAAAACTTGCCATTTAACTATGAATACATAAGGGTGTTCGCTTCTCCTACCACCCCCCTTTTTTATGGTGTACACTTTATTATGCAAGGTTATACAGTTACATATCTGATTGTATACAAAAAATGAACATTAAGAGGACACAAAAATAGTTCGCTTCCTAGAGGCTGTAGATTTCCTCGAACTCCTCCGACGTTGGGCAGGAACCGAGGATGCAGCGAGCATTCCCCCTCTGGATCGCGACACTGAGGCGCTGAAAGAGGAAACTTGCTGCTCTAGAGTCTCTTGTGGTGTCAATGAGCTTGGAACCAAGATCCTTTAGAAACCTTCTTGTACTCTCTCCCCATGGGCCTAGGGTCTCAGACCCTATTGGAACGAAGTTGTACCGATGATCTAATTGCCTGTACTTGGCTGACTTGTCTCTTTCTCTGTGTGTCGCCGCGGCTCCTGCTGTGCCGGCAGAGAGGTTGATGTATGTGGCTGCCAGGGTGGATACGCAAGTATAGTCCCATGCCAACTGTCTGCCACCCTTCCACGGACGCAGTGTGATTCCGTCTGGTCGGCCGGCAAAGCTAACAGAGTCACGGTTCAGAAGGTTGCGGGGCTCTCTCCGCTGGACACTGGGCAGAGGCAAGGCTTCTTTTAATGATGTCGTTGACTTCGTCGTGTCTAGTGTGCCAACCACCAGATTTTCCACAGTGCAGGCCATGCAATCCATATTCGTCAGCATCTGCCTCGCCGCAAATACACCTATGAACAGTGTGGATAGGGGCAGCAAGACGGAGAGCGACTGCAATACGGAGCTCCTGCGGATCAAGACGTGTGCCTGTCGCAGACATAGGGACTGCCAAAAGGAAGTCCCCTGCATGGGGAGCCTGCACAGCTGTGAGGCGTGCACGATCACTGGGGGTTGTTGCTGCCTCCAGCAAAGCTGTGGCTTCTTTGTCTGCAATGGGGCTGTCCCAACTGGATTGTTTCTTGGCTTTCGGCATGGCTGGTCTGAGTGCTGGGTCTGCCATGGCACCCCATTTCGTGTCGCATTCCGTGTAGTGGGGGTCCTGTATCCCCGCTACATCACTGAGGGTGTCAGGTAGAATTTCCTTAACCAGGTCATCTGATGCTGAGGAGGAAGACAGGAAGGCTGGGACAGCAATTTGGGTGGCGGTGCGGACACCCAAGCCACCGAGCCTAACAGGAAGAGTGGCTTGTTTCCACTGGCACTCGTTGAGGGAGAGATTAACAACTTTTTCCAGCATGGTCTTCAGTAAGAGGTCATACTCTTCAAGCTTTCGGTTGTCGTAAGATGGGGCGCACCTCAGAAAGTAGGTTAGCCTCGGAAGGGATAGGCATTTGGTGAGGAGATAAAAAGCATCGTGGGCATCGATGTCACCTATTCTGTCTTCCATCCTCCTAAGGTCTGCGATTTTCTTGTCAAGGATCTCCTCAATGGCGTTAGACCCGAGGGGGGCTCCAAGGAGGGTGCTGTTCTCGGCCCTAATGACATGGGCTCCAGGCAAGGCAGACCTTATTCTAGCTACGATGTCTGGGTTGGAGGAGACTACTTCACACTTGGAAGGGTTCAGGACGAGACCCAGGCTTACTTCTTGCTCCCTTATTTTCCTGATGTCTGCCAAGAGGTCGTCTACGGTGCCAGCTATAGTGCCATCATCCAAAAACCAGATGTTGAACTCGCTGGACAAGCTTTCGGTGATTTCTTTTAAGACTAAGCAGAAAAGAAGGGGAGCAAGAGGATCACCTTGCTGAACACCTTCACATGATCTGATTTCATGTTCACCAAAGAGCAGTTTTGACTCACCACTGTAGCACGATAGTATGAACGGGTAGAGGGGCCGGAAATGGCGATGTACGGCACAAAGTACTGCATCTCTTCTGACCATGTTGAAGGCATTCTTAAAGTCCAGTTTGAGCAGGGCCTTTTCATCAGAAATGTTGGTGATGTATGCTCGTGCTGCATGGGCAGCCGCTTCACAGCCTTGGGGGATTCCAAATCCTAGCTGGATTGGTTTCAGCAATTCAGCCGCTTGCTGGCTGACAACCCTCGTAGCAGCCTTGGCAATCAGGCGTCGGAGAGTGTTGCCAACAGCGATTGGCCTGATTCCATCGTCCTTCTTTTTGAGAGCACAGAGGGAGGCACCGAAAAAGAGAGGCCTGATGACCTCAGGTATATCACCAGCCAGGCACATGTTAACGAACCTTGTTAGTTCCATAAGAAGATCTTGTGCAGCATCACCAACCGCAGGATTTAACATTTGCTTGATGTGTTGAGGTTTTAACCCTGTAAAGCCTCCTGCTGACCCAGGTGGAAAAGAAAGGGCTGCTTTGTAGACCTCAGATTCACCAACGGTTAATGGGTCTGAAATGGTGTCGGCTGATGGCGGAACGATGTTGTCGCCTTGTCGGGCTCTGGGTGGGTGCTTGCTTTGCAGGGCCCGCGCTGTGGCTGAGTTTCGAGGAGCAATTTTCTCGTCACTGGTGAGGACTCTAATAGCACTTGCGGTATTTCCCTCTTCAATTTTCTTGGTGATTTGTGCTCTGATTTTGTTTGTTTCCGGTATGTTGTTGTTACCATTTCTGCGGTGGGTGTGTTTTGCTCGGAGAGGCAGGCGAACTAGGTTATCCCCCTTGGGTATTCATTTATCGCCCTCTGGACCGAGGAAGCAAGTGATTTGTCCCTCCTTGGAGGGACGGTGAGGCATACATTGCCAAACAGAAGGACATTATGCCACGCTTGAATGTTTTCCGGGGCATCATTAACCCTTTTCAGAAGATTACAGAGTTTGGCTGCTGCATTTGGGCGGGCTGCTTTTGGGATGTGTGGTAATGTTCTAGCAGACGTCGCTATGATTGCTTGGGTGAGGTTTGCAGATGAGATTAGGTTAATGGGAGTCTCTTCCCTAACTGTCAATGGCAGCTGGCCATTGCTTCCCTTTGGAAGCTGGTGGGAACCACTGCATCTTACCTCGTTGAAGGTATGAAAGCGGATGACACCACCGTTGGAGTTTATGGCGGTGTTTTTGTTGCATACTCGACAAAAACCTCTTTTAGGAGTAGTTGTTGGCACCTCAAGGCTTGTGGAGTCCTGCCCGACCGCTGGGACCCCTTCCATTTCAACTCAGTTGGGAGAGTTAAACTGTGCATTGTCCTTTAGAGGGGGCAAACACACTGGGTCATGGCCAAGCAACTGCCAGCAACTGGGTGTGGAGGTGTCAACTGGGTGTGGAGGCATCAACTGGGTGTGGAGTCAGCAACTGGGTGTGGAGACAGCAACTGGGTGTGGAGCCAGCAACTGGGTGTGGAGCCAGCAACTGGGTGTGGAGCCAGCAACTGGGTGTGGAGCCAGCAACTGGGTGTGGAGACAGCAACTGGGTGTGGAGCCAGCAACTGGGTGTGGAGGCATCAACTGGGTGTGGAGGCCGCGGCTGGGTGTGGAGGCATCAACTGGGTGTGGAGGCATCAACTGGGTGTGGAGGCATCAACTGGGTGTGGAGGCCGCGGCTGGGTGTGGAGGCATCAACTGGGTGTGGAGGCATCAACTGGGTGTGGAGGCATCAACTGGGTGTGGAGGCATCAACTGGGTGTGGAGGCATCAACTGGGTGTGGAGGCATCAACTGGGTGTGGAGGCATCAACTGGGTGTGGAGGCATCAACTGGGTGTGGAGGCATCAACTGGGTGTGGAGGCATCAACTGGGTGTGGAGGCATCAACTGGGTGTGGAGGCATCAACTGGGTGTGGAGGCATCAACTGGGTGTGGAGGCATCAACTGGGTGTGGAGGCATCAACTGGGTGTGGAGGCATCAACTGGGTGTGGAGGCATCAACTGGGTGTGGAGGCATCAACTGGGTGTGGAGGCATCAACTGGGTGTGGAGGCATCAACTAAGTGTGGAGGCATCAACTGGATGTGGAGGCATCAACTAAGTGTGGAGGCATCAACTGGGTGTGGAGGCATCAACTGGGTGTGGAGGCCGCGGCTGGGTGTGGAGGCATCAACTGGGTGTGGAGGCATCAACTGGGTGTGGAGAAAGCAACTGGGTGTGGAGGCAGCAACTGGGTGTGGAGCCAGCAACTGGGTGTGGAGGCACCAACTGGGTGTGGAGCCAGCAACTGGGTGTGGAGGCACCAACTGGGTGTGGAGGCATCAACTGGGTGTGGAGGCAGCAACTGGGTGTGGAGGCATCAACTGGGTGTGGAGGCCGCGGCTGGGTGTGGAGGCCGGTGGGGCGAGGGTCAGCTCAGGTAGTGAGGTGCGGGGGGGGGGGGGGGATGGGGTCGGTTTGGGGGTAGGCGTAGTATCGAGTGGGCTATACACATGACACACAATATACATTCATATATATGCACACCAGGGTATGTATGACACTGAGAATATGGGGTTGGCACTGTGTTATATGTATGACACTATAAACTGGGGTTGACACTTTGTGGTGTGTATGGCACTGAGTATCGGAGTTGGCACTTTGAGATGTATATATCACTATGGCACTATATATACATGGTATATATATATATATATATATATATATATATATATATATATATATATATATATATATATATATATATATATATATATATATATATATATATATATATATATATGTCGTACCTAGTAGCCAGAACGCACTTCTCAGCCTACTATGCAAGGCCCGATTTGCCTAATAAGCCAAGTTTTCATGAATTAATTGTTTTTCAACTACCTAACCTACCTACCTAACCTAACTAACTAACTTTTTCGGCTACCTAACCTAACCTAACCTATAAGATAGGTTAGGTTAGGTTAGGTAGGGTTGGTTAGGTTTGGTCATATATCTACATTAATTTTAACTCCAATAAAAAAATTTGACCTCATACATAATGAAATGGGTAGGTTTATCATTTCATAAGAAAAAAAATTAGAAAATATATTAATTCAGGAAAACTTGGCTTATTAGGTAAATCGGGCCTTGCATAGTAGGCTGAGAAGTGCGTTCTGGCTACTAGGTACGACATATATATATATATATTATATATATATATATATATATATATATATATATATATATATATATATATATATATATATATACTGTGGAGGCATCAACTGGGTGTGGAGCCAGCAACAAAATTCAGTATATATATAATATATATATATATATATATATATATATATATATATATATATATATATATATATATATGCTGGGTGTGTGGATATATACTAATATATATATATATATATATATATATATATATATACTGGGTGTGTGGATATATACTAATATATATATATATATATATATAATATATATATATATATATATATATATATATATATATATATAATATATATATATAAGTTTGTGAGGGTACCACCTCTGGTGCCAATGTGGGGGACCCATAGCCTCGGAGAAGAAAATAAGAAGTATTTAGAGGAGACCTTGTGGTTTCTCACTGAACACTAATATTATCTTTTCCTACCACCCAAAATCTTTTGTATGTACACATATATATTTGTTTTATTTGAACTTTGTTACAAAAAAGGAGTTACATATAGGTTACAAAGATGGTTATCATAGGTTGTCGAGTTCCCCCAGTTTCCTCAGATGGCGGGCAGGAACCCTGGATGCAGTGCGCATTTCCCTCTGTATCACCACGCTGAGGCGCTGGAAAAGAAAGCTGGCAGCTCTAGGGTCCCTTGTTGTTTCAATGAGCCAAGAACCCAGTTCCTTCAAAAAACTGGTAGCACTTTTACCCCAGGCGCCGAGTGTCTCAGAACGCTGGGGACAAAATTGTAGTGGTGATCCAGTTCACTGTACTTATGGGATTTGGCTGCTTCCCTCTCGGTTTCAGCGCCAC
>WNGS01028115.1:0-11007 GCA_020271785.1 Procambarus virginalis | reverse complement strand
AATGGGGAGGAGAATTGACATACAAAAGTAAATACAATAATGGAATGCTGGAATATATGTACTAACTATAAACCTCTATTGACCACAGAAGGTGAGTCACTTAGAGTTCATAGCTTGCGAGCACACAATATTCTGGCTGGCAGAAACGCAAGGGACTCCCACAATAACTGGCGAGGTCTTGTGATTGGCGAGGAGCCGGAGTGGAGTGTTGGTTGGCGGCCAATGAGGAAGCTGGATGGCCGCAAGTCGCTAGTTAGGCAGTTGAAGGGTTCGGCGCGTCGACCAGGTGCAGCAGGTGCTGGAGGGGGGGGAAGGAGGGAGTTGTGGTACGTGTGGCTATCTTAATATGTACGTTTAGCCACTACAAAACGTATCTTGTATAGATGAGGATAGGATGAGTCGCAGAAATAGCAGGCTAAATCTCTGATAAGAGATTATCGTCACAACTCTCCCCCGAACCTGCTGTTTCGGGTGAATCATGTCCACTGGAGGTAGAGTGGGAGGTGGAGCTGCCTCTACCTCATGCACTCTGGAGAGGGCATCAGCGATGATGTTATCAGGCCCCTTGATGTAGCAGATCTTTAAATTGAAGCCTTGAAGATATAAAGCCCATCGCAGCAGACGTTGGTTATTAAATTGGGCTTGATGTAAGAATCTCAGAGGGTTGTGGTCCGAATAGATGGTAGTGGACCTAGCACCGTGCAGATATGGTGCAAAGTGTTGTAAGCTCAGGACGATGGACAGGAGTTCCTTCTCTATAGTACTGTAGTTCTTCTGATGAGGCTTCAACTTGTAACTGTAGTAGCTGACAGGTAGAACCTCCTCGCCTCGCTGCTGCATTAAGACACTTCCGATGCCGGTACCACTGGCGTCGACATGGAGGATGAAAGGCTTCTTGATATCTGGTGAGGCGAGAATGGGATTAGAACAGAGGAGGAGTTTGAGTTGTTCGAATGCAACGGTTTGCTCTCTGGTCCAATTATACCGTTGCTTGGGACTGGTTAAGGTGATTAATGGGGTTGCAACAGTGCTAAAATTCTTCACAACCTACGGTAATAGGAAGCAAGACCAAGGAAGCGCAGGAGCTGCTTCCTGGTAGTAGGCTGTGGATACTGTTGGATTGCTTGAATGTGAATGTTTAACGGAGCCAGGTTGCCACTCCCTATAACATGACCCAGGTACCGCACTTTACCTTTCGCGAAGGTGGACTTGCCCAAATTGATGGTGAGGCCGGCTTTCAGGAGCTTGTAGAACAATCGTTGTAGCTGGAGCAGGTGTTCACTCCAGGTGTTGGATGTTACCACGATGTCGTCCAAATAGGCGTAGGTGTTGTTCAAGCCCTGGATGACGCGGTTGACAGCTCTCTGAAAGGTGGCTGGGGCATTGCAGAGTCCAAAGGGAAGGCGATTGTACCTGTAGAGACCAACGGGGTTATAAAGGCGGACAGTACCTTAGCTCGCTCCGTTAAACTCACCTGGTAGTAGCCCTTTAGTAGGTCTACCTGGGACAGGTAGCGGGCATTACCAATGGCATCCAGAATGTCGTCTACCCTGGGTATTGGGTAGGCGTCCTTCACTGTGACCTGGTTCAACTTCCTATAATCCGTACACAGACGGATTTTGCCGTGAGGTTTGGGTACCAGGATGCATGGTGAGGCCCAGGGGGACTCACAGGGGGTAGCCAGTCCATGGTCCAAGAGATACTGTACCTCAGCCCGCATGACTTCCGTTTTGCTCGGGCTGATTCGGTAGAATGGTTGGCGAATCGGCTGGGTGTCAGGTAGCAGTTGGATGTCGTGCCGAGTTACAGTACACTCTTGGGGTCATCTCGAAACAACTCTTGATATTCTCTGACGAGTTTGATTAGTGGAGCACTATTATCGTCCTGAAAATGATGTTGAAGGTTAGTAAGGATTTCCGAGTTAGAGAGTGCTGTCTCAGTGTCAGTGCTCTCGGAAGGAGAAGCAGGGAAGGTCTCACTGTGGCTGTATGGACCTGTAAATGAGGTGAAATTGGTTAACACAGTGGGAGGAACCCCATGGTAGGGCTTGAGTAAATTAATGTGGCACAGCTGGGTCTTCCGCCGCCTATCGGGGGTCTCGAGAACGTAGTTAAGTTGTTCCGGCACTCCTTAACACGGTAGGGTCCTGAGAACCTGTTCTGTAAAGGAGAACCTGGGATAGGGAAATAGGCAAGCACTAAGTCTCCTGGTGTAAACTTCCTTACTTTGCAGTGCTGGTCGTAACGAGTCTTCATCCTCTCCTGGGCTTTCTGTAGGTTGTTGCTAGCAAAGGAATGGACCCTCTCTAGAATGTGTCGGAGATTTTGAAGATACTGGGGCACACTCTGATGCTCACTGAAGGTGTCATCACGTAGAGAATCCTTGAAAGCCTTGAGAGGTGTACGGCACTTACGTCCGTAGAGCATCTCATAAGGAGATACTCCTAGTGACTCGTTGGAAGACTTCTGAAAATACACATGATGAGATCAATTTGCCTATCCCAATCCTTTGAGGTCTCATTACAGAACTTTTTTAAGAGTGCCTTGATGGTTTGATGACTACGCTCGAGAGAACCCTGTGAAGCAGGATGATAGGGGCTGGACAGTACCTGTTTGATGTTGAACTCCTCCAGAGTCCGTTTGAAGAGATCACTGGTGAAGTTGGTACCACAGTCGCTCTGAATCTCCCTCGGAAATCCATACTGGGTGAAGATTTTCAGTAGATTCTTCACCACTGTAGCAGCTGTAATATTTTTTACTGGAACTGCTATCGGAAATCTGGTGGTAGGACACAGGATGGTTAAGATATATGCGTTGCCTGCACTGGTCCGAGGCAAAGGACCAACGCAGTCGATAATGAGCTTGTGGAACGGTTCCTCAGGCACCTGGATGGGTATCAGTGGTGCTCTGGGAATGGAAACGTTCGGTTTCCCGGCTAACTGACACACGTGGCATAATTTGACATAAGTTTTGATGTCTTTTACCATACCTGGCCAGTAGTAGTCTTGTCGAATTCCATGGTAAGTCTTGTTGAACCCATAGTGTGACAAAGCGCCGTGGGCCAAGTGTAGAATCATGGGCCGCAGGCTGGTGGGAATCACTAGTTGTTCAACGTTTGCCCAATCGTCCTCGTCCTTCAGTTTACTGGGTCTATACCTGCGATAGAGTATTTCGTTCTCCATAAAGAACCCAGGAACACTGTCGGATTGGGTTTCAGCCTGAAAGAATAATGGTGTCAATGTAAGATCATCTCTCTGTAACTTACGGAACTCCACCGCAGTCAGTTTAGGGGGTAGTTTCGAAGGGTCCTGAGGGACAGCGGTAGCAGTAGAGTCGGCTGGCTGTGGACGTGCAGCTTGAGCACGGGTGGTCACCATAACAGGAGGAGAACCTTCATCACTCTCTTGAACCTTTACTGGGAAATGTTCAAAAATCTGGTTATCCACCACAGAGTTGCTTACCTTGGATATGTCCTTGATGATCAGGTTGTTTGGCATATTGGCATATTTTGGCATATTTGGCATATTCAATTGGCATATTTTCGGTATGAAAAAACGTAATTTAACACTGCGAATACGTGCAGAGAGCCAGAATTTGAATCCAAAATATGGCTCAAAGGTCGACATTGGGATGTTTGGCATATTTTGAAAACTACAGAGGGGTTTGGCCAAAATGTGACCCAACGACGCTCTCAGTAATTGGCATATTTTCGGTATAAAAATTCGCAATTTCAAACTGCGAATATGTGCAGAGAGCCAGAAATTGGCTCTCAAATATGGCTCAAGCGTCGAATTTGGGATGTTTGGGATATTTTGAAAACTGCAGGGTGGGTTGGGCAAATTGTGACCCATCGCCGCTCTAAGTAATTGGCATATTTTGGTATAAAATTCGTAATTTCAAACTGCAAATAAGTGCAGAGAGCCAGAATTTGGCACCAAAATATGACTCAAGCGTCGAATTTGGAATGTTTAAGATTTTTTGAAAACGGCAGGGAGGGTTTGGTCGAAATGTGATCCATCGGCGCTTTCATTATTTGACATATTTTTGCCATAAAATTCGTAATTTCAAACTGCAAATACGTGCAGAAAGCCAGAATTTGGCTCTAAATATGGCTGAAGGGTCGAATTTCGAATGTTTGGGATATTTTGAAAACTGCAGGGGGGTTTGGGTAAAATGTGACCCATCGCTGCTCTCAGTAATTGGCATATTTTCGGTATAAAATGTCGTAATTTCAAACTGCGAATACGTGCAGAGAGTCAGAATTTGGCTCCAAAACATGGCTCAAGGGTCGAATTTGGGATGTTGTGATATATTATAAAACTGCAGGGAGGTTTGGGCAAAATGTGACCCATCACCGCTATCAGTAATTGGTACATTTTCGGAACAAAAATTCGTAATTTCAAACTGCGAATACGTGCAGAAAACCAGAATTTGGCTAAAAAATATGGTTCAATCGTCGAATTTGGGATGTTTGGGATATTTTGAAAACCGCAGTTGGAGTTTGGGCAAAATGTGACCCATCGCTGCTCTCAGTAATTGCCATATTTTCGGTATAAAAAGTCGTAATTTCAAACTGCGAATGGGTCACATTTTGTGACCCATTCGTTCCCATTCGTTCCCATTCGATCCCATTCCCATTCGGGAAATACTACTATATAGTCCATTATTCGTTCAAGTCACATAAATCAATGTGTTCTCATTAGAATTAACTAAAATGTTCCAGATTTTCCGTGTATGTTACAGAAAGAAGATGTACTGCAAAAACAGCTCTAATGCGGCTGAAACGTCGAAATTTGCAATAAAATCAGAGTTTCTCTCCTTGGATACGGATTGTCAGTTTATTGTTATTAATTCATTACATATGCGACATATCTGATGTATACGCGTAATTGATTGCAAATTCACATTAAATACAATATTTCAATTAACATTCGTACCTCGTTAAATTAGCGAGTAAGATATTGATTAGAACAGAAACCCTGTTTTTATTGCATATTTCGACGTTTCAGCCGCATTAGAGTTGTTTTAGCTCTAATCAGACAAGTTGCCGTTACCTCCACCGCATCAGCTCTAATGCGGCTGAAACGTCGAAATATGCAATAAAAACAGGGTTTCACTCCTAATCAATATCTTAGTCGCTATTGTAACGAGGTACGATTGGCTGATTGAAAATAATGTATTTAATGTGAATTTGCAATTAATTACGCATATAAATCAGATTTGTTGCATATGTAATGAATTAATAACAATAAACTGGCAATCCTTAAAAAGTGGGAAAAACGACGAGATAGTTCATTATTCGTTCAAATCACACATATCAATGTGTTTTCATTAGAATTAACTAAAATGTTCCAGATTTTCCGTGTATGTTACAGAAAGAAGATGTACTGCAAAAACAGCTCTAATGTGGCTGAAACGTCGAAATATTCAATAAAATCAGGGTTTCTCTCCTTGGATACGGATTGTCAGTTTATTGTTATTAATTCATTACATATGCGACAAATCTGATGTTACGCGTAATTAATTGCAAATTCACATTAAATACATTATTTTCAATCAACCATTCGTAACTCGTTAAATTAGCGAGTAAGATATTCATTAGGAGAGAAACCCTGTTTTTATTGCATATTTCGACGTTTCAGCCGGAATAGAGCGGTTTCAGCTCTAATCAGACAAGTTGCCGTTGCTTCCTCCGCATCAGCTCTAATGCGGCTGAAACGTCGAAACATGCAATAAAAACAGGGTTTCTCTCATGATCAATATATTACTCGCTATTTTAAGAAGGTACGGTTGGTTGATTGAATATATGTAGTGAATTCTTTCACTACATGCGAGAGCGGGGGCTTATACCCGCCGTTTACCTGTTGGAGCTTTCTTTGTGCCAGAACATTGCCGGAGACTGGAGGAGGTCCATCGGGTAAACGGCGGGAGTAAACCCCCACTCTCGCATGTAGTGAACGAATTCACTACATATACGATATATATGATGCAAACTCGTATTTAATTGCAAATGCACATTAAATACATTATTTTCAATCACCCATTTGTATCTCGGTAAAGTAGCGAGTAGGACATTGATTAGGAGAGAAACCTTGTTTTTATTGCATATTTCGACGTTTCAGCCGCATTAGAGCTATTTTAGCTATAATAAGACTCCGCATCAGCTCTAATGCGGCTGTAACGTCGAAATATGCAATAAAACAGGGTTGCTCTCCTAATCAATATCTTACTCGCTATTGTAACGAGGTACAAAAGGTTGATTTAAATAATGTATTTAATGTGAATTTGCAATTAATTACGCGTATCGATGAGATTTGTCGCATATGTAATGAATTAATAACAATAAACTGTCAATCCGTATCCAAGGAGAGAAACCCTGATTTTATTGCATATTTCGACGTTTCAGCCGCATTAGAGCTGCTTGTGCAGCTTTCTGTAACATACATAATCTTTCTGTAACATACACGGAAAATCTGGAACATTTTAGTTAATTCTAATGAAAACACATTGATTTGTGTGATTTGAACGAATAATTGACTATCTCGTCGTATTTCCCACGTTTTTAAGGATTGCCAGTTTATTGTTATTATTCATTACATATGCGACAAATCTATCTCGTCGTTTTTCCCACGTTTTTAAGGATTGCCAGTTTATTGTTATTAAGTCATTACATATGCGACAAATCTGATGTATACGCGTAATTAATTGCAAATTCACAATGAATACATTATTTTCAATCAACCATTCGTACCTCGTTACAATAGCGACTAAGATATTGATTAGGAGAGAAACCCTGTTTTTATTGCATATTTCGACGTTTCAGCCGCATTAGAGCTGATGCTGAGGAGGCAACGGCAACTTGTCTGATTAGAGCTAAAACAGCTCTAATACGGCTGAAACGTCGAAATATGCAATAAAAACAAGGCTTCTCTCCTAATGAATGTCCTACTCGCTACTTTACTGAGATACAAATGGCTGATTGAAAATAATGTATTTAATGTGCATTTGCAATTAAAAACGTGTTTGCATCATATATATCGTATATGTAGTCAATTCGTTCTCTACATGCGAGAGTGGGGGCTTACTCCCACCGTTGACCGTTGAACCTCCTCCAGTCTCTGGCAATGTTCTTGCACAGAGAAAGCTCCAACGGGTAAACGGCGTGAGAAAGCCCCGCTGTCGCATGTAGTGAACGAATTCACTACATATATTCAATCAAACAAACGTACCTCGTTAAAATAGCGAGTAATATATTGATCATGAGAGAAACCCTGTTTTATTGCATATTTCGACGTTTCAGCCGCATTAGAGCTGATGCGGAGGAGGCAACGGCAACTTGTCTGATTAGAGCTAAAACCACTCTAATCTGGCTGAAACGTCGAAATATGCAATAAAACAAGGTTTCTCTCCTATTCAATATCTTACTCGTTATTGTAACGAGGTACGAATGGTTGATTGAAAATAATGTATTTAATGAGAATTTGCAATTAATTACGCGTATACATCAGATATGTCGCATATGTAATGAATTAATAACAATAAACTGGCAATCCTTAAAAGCGTGGGAAATACGACGAGATAGTCCATTATTCGTCCAAATCACACAAATCAATGTGTTTTCATTAGAATTAACTATAATGTTCCAGATTTTCCGTGTATGTTATAGAAAGAAGATGTACTGCAAAAACAGCTCTAACGCGGCTGAAAGGAAGGGAACTATCAGGGTTAAAGACCAAGTCATTACGAATATTAGCACTGGGAAGGGGTCACGGTAAGGATAGGGTGGGCGAGGGGAAGGAATGGTGCTCCAACCACTTGGACGGTCGAGGATTGAACGCCGACCTGCATGACGCGAGACCGTCGCTCTACCGTCCAGCCTAGCGGCTGAAACGTCGAAATATGCAATAAAACAGGGTATCTCTCATGATCAATATATTACTCGCAATTTTAACGAGTACGATTGTTTGATTGAATATATGTAGTACTTCGTTCACTATATGCGAGAGCGGGGCTTACTCCCGCCGTTTAACCCCGTTGGAGCTTTCTCTGTGCCAGAACATTGCCGAGACTGGAGGAGGTTCAACGGGTCAACGGCGGAGTAACGCCCACTCTCGCATGTAGTGAACGAATTCACTACATATACGATATATATGATGCAAACTCGTATTTAATTGCAAATGCACATTAAATACATTATTTTCAATCACCAATTTATCTCGGTAAATAGCGAGTAGACATTGATTAGGCGAGGAACCTTGTTTTTATTGCATATTTCGACGTTTCTTTTGTTTTAGACTGTTTTTTAGCCTAATCAGACTCCGCATCAGCTCTAACGGCTGAAACGTCGAAATATGCAATAAAAAAAAAACAGGTTTCTCTCCTATTCAATATCTTACTCGCTATTTTAACGAGGTACGAATGGTTGATTAAATATGTTTTTAATGTGAAGTTGCAATTAATTACGCGTATTTCTCAGGAGAGAAACCCTGATTTTATTGCATATTTCGACGTTTCAGCCGCATTTGAGCCATATTGGGAGCCAAATTCTGGCTCTCTGCATGTATTCGCATTTTGATATTACGACTTTTTATACCGAAAGTATGCAAATTACTGACAGCGGCGATGGGTCACATTTTGCCCAACCACCCTGCAGTTTTATAATAATCACAAACATCCCAAATTAGGTCCTTTAACCTTATTTCGGAGCCAAATTCTGGCTCTCTGCACGTATTCGCAGTTTGAAATTACGATTTTATACCGAAAAGTTGCGCAATTACTGAGAGCAGCGATGGGTCACATTTTGCCCATACACTCCCTCGAATGTTTTTCAAAACTATCCTAAACCCCCAAATTCGACCCTTGAGCACCTATTTTTAGCAAATTCTGGTTTTCTGCACGTATTCGCAGTTTGAAATTACGACATTTTTTGTTCCGAAAATGCCAATTAGCTTAGAGCAGCGTGATGGGTCACATTTTGCCCAAACCTCCCCTGCAGTTTATCAAATATATCCACAACATCCAAATTCGACGGCTTGAGCCCTATTTTTGGAGCCAAATTCTGGACTCTCTGCACTATTCGCAGTTTGAAATTAGACATTTTATACCGAAAATGTGCCAATTACTGGAGCTAGTCGATGGGTCACATTTTGCCTCAAACCCACCCTGCAGTTTTCAAAATATCCCAATACATCCCAGAATTCGGCTTCAGCCATATTTGAGAGCCAACATTCTGGCTTCTGCACATATTGCAGTTTGAAAATTTGACCTTTTTATCCGCAAAATATGTCAATATGAAAGCGTCGATGGATCTCATTTGCGACCAAACCCTCCCCTGCCGTTTTCAAAATAATCCTTAAACATTCCAAATTGCGACGTCTTGACATATTTTGGATGCCAAATTCGGCTCTCTGAGCTATTCTGCAGTTTGCAATTACGATTTTTAATACCAAAAATATGCCAATTACTAAAAGACGGCGGTGGTCAAATTTCCCAAACCCCCCTGCAGTTTTCACAAATATCCCAAACATCCCAAATTCGACGACTTCAGAGCATATTTTGGGCCACATTCTGGCTCTCTGCATATTCGCATGTTTGAAATAGCGAATTTTATACACGAAATTGCCAATTACTTAGAGCGATCAATGGTCACATTTTGGCCAACACCCCTCTGTAGTTTCAAAATATATGCCAAACTTCCCAAATTCGACCCTTGAGCCATATTTTGGAGCTCAAATTCTTGGCTCTCTTCAGTATTCGCAGTGTTAATTACGAATTTTTATACCGAAATATCCAATTACTGAAATGCCATGGATCCAATTAGCCCAACCTGCCAAACTAACCAGTTCCCAAGACATATCCCAACATCCCAAATTCGACGCTTAAGCCATATTTTGGAGCCAAATTCTGGCTCTGCACGTATTCGCAGTTTGAAATTACGACTTTCTATACCGAAAATATGGCAATTACTGAGAGCAGGCTATGGGTCACATTCTTGCCAAACCCAACCCTGAGTTTTCAAAATATCCGAAACATCCCAAATTCGAACCTTAGAGCACATATTTGAGCCAAAGTTGGTGCTCTCTGCACGTATATGCAGTTTTTGAAATTACGAATTTCTTTCTCGAAAATATGCAATTTCTGATAAGCAGCGATAGATGGTCACCTTTTGCCCAAACCTCCCTGCAGTTTCAAATATATCCAAACAACCCAAATTCGACCTCTTGAGCCATTATTGGAGCCAAATCGGCTTCTGCACGATATGCAGTTGTAAAATACGAATTTTTATACCGAAAATAGCCAATTACAGGAGCCGGTGAGGGTCACATTTACCCAAACCCCCCAGCAGTTTGAAAAAATCCACAAACATCGCAATTCGGACCATTCAGCCATATTTATGGAGCCAAATTCTGGCTCTCTGACGTATTTGCTAGTTTAAATTACGATTTTTATACCGAAAATTGCCAATTACTAAAGCGCGATGAGATCACTATTGTAGCAAAACCCTGCCCCCGTTTTCAAAAAATATCTTCCAACATTCCAAATGCGACCGCTCTTGATACATATTTTGGGCCAAATTCTGGCTCTCTGACTATTTGCTGTTTGAAATTCCGATTTTATACCAAAAAAATATGCCAATACTGAGAACGGCGATGGTCAATTTGGTCCCAAACGCACATCCCTGCAGTTTTCAAAATACTCCCAAACATCCCAAATTCGACGTTGCCAATATTTTGGAGCCAAATGTCTGGCCTCTCTGCACAGTATTCGCATTTTGAAGTTACGAATTTTTAAACCGAAAATTTGCCAAATTACTGAGAGCTTGATGGGTCCACATTTTGCTCAAACCCCCGTAGCAGTTTCAAAATATGATCACAAACATTCCCAATGTCGACCTCTTTGGAGACCATATTTTGGATCAAATTCTTGGCTCTCTCACGTAATTCGCAGTGTTAAATTTACGTTTTATACCGAAAATATCCAATTACTGAAAGCAGGCGATGGATCATAA
>WNGS01028111.1:0-10262 GCA_020271785.1 Procambarus virginalis | reverse complement strand
TTTTGAGCGGATAGCAACTTTGAAGGAGTGGCCAGAAGATGATTGGGCTACTCTGGTCCAGGGCAGGTTGACTGGTGAGGCCCCGGGAAGCCTACAACATGCTGGACCTAGAAGATGTGCTCTAGTTCAGTAGGAGCGAGGACGGGTGGGGACTCACCCAAGAGTAGTGTACCAGAAGAAGTAACCCGGTTCAAGAGCTCAAGGGACGCGGGGAGGAAGCCCCAAGCTGTGAGCAGTGGATCTATCTCCGGAGCGAGTGCTGCTGCCAGGGAACCGACGACAGGGAGTCCTAGGAGGACCCAGGGAACCTCTACCGTTGGTGCTAGCAGGATGACTAGTAGAGGGTCGCCCAGGAGAGGTGGTCGGTGTTACAACTGTGGGGGACGAGGACACTTTGCAAGGGAGTGCGGTCGTCCCAGGCACGGTGGAAACGTGGCTTTCGCGAGGAAGCCAACGATAATTCAGGTGT
This sequence comes from Procambarus virginalis, assembly GCA_020271785.1. Lineage (NCBI taxonomy): Eukaryota > Metazoa > Arthropoda > Malacostraca > Decapoda > Cambaridae > Procambarus > Procambarus virginalis. The sequence goes on along the minus strand of WNGS01028111.1, from coordinate 9,793 downwards.
TATGCCAGTGATAAGGGAGAAGAGGATTCACCCCTTTGTGTGTGAGGGGACGGTGAAGATAAGAGGAGCTGATCCTATGCCAGCAAGGATGCTGAGGGACACTGGATTCGACTTCACCCTTGTTAGTGAATCCCTCTTCCCCGAGGACTCCAGACGTTCCAGTACAGGGGAAGCCCTGATAAGGACGTTGGGGGGACAAGTGAGGATGCCCCTTCATAAGGTGACTCTTAATTCGGACTATGGTTGTCAGACTCTCGTAGTAGGGGTCTGTGCTCTACTGCCCAGGATGGAAGCTCAGGTGATCCTAGGGAATGACTCCTGTGGGGGGATGTGTTCTCCCGAATTTGATTAAAGGTGAGGAGTGTATAGAACCCTATCGACAGAGCAGCAGGACGGGCGCCAGCAGTGGCGAAACGGAAATTGCGAGAGTGGCATTTCCGGTAAGCGCGGTGACGTCGGGACGAGACGTGAGGGAAGATGATGCAAGCGGATCCAGTCACGCCGAAGAGAACATGCCGGGTGACCTGGGGCTCGATCATCTGTTCCGAGAGGTGGCCAGAGGACAAGCGACAGGTGATGAAGGGTCAGATAGGAGTGTCCAAGTTACTCTCACCAGTCCTCTAGGTATTGACCGCACCCGTCTAGGTGAGCTGCAAAAGGAAGAGTTTCCTGAGTTGGTACGGGAGGTTGAAGGAGGTCTCGCCGGACCCGAGTCACCGACTCACTTCTTCGTGGAGAAGGGAGTGCTAATGAGGCAGTGGAGACCGGTTAGGGAAGAAGCGGGTGATGATATGCTGAGAATGAGGCGTCAGGTGGTGGTGCCGGCGCGGTACAGAGACGCGGTACTGAAGCTTGCACTCTCAGTGGATCCCGCGGGTCACTTGGGAGTGACCAAGACTTTAAGCAGGCTTCGGGAACATTTTTATTGGCCGGGCATGGACGCGGATGTAAGAAGAATTTGCAAGACATGTTTCCCGTGCCAGAGAGCGGGGAAGAACGTCCCTGCCATCCCGAAAGCACCTTTGGTTCCAGTTCCTGCGTTCGGTCAGGCGTTTGAACGCCTAATAGTCGACGTCGTGGGACCACTACCTAAGACCAGAAAGGGAATAATTACTTATTGACCATCATGTGTGCTTCAACGAGGTTTCCAGAGGCGATCCCATCTCGAAGGTGACATCGAGATGCGTCATGGGACACCTTCAGCGGTTCTTTGCTTGGGTAGGTGTTCCCAAGGAGATCCAGTCCGACTGTGGAAGCGTTTTCCAGTCGAGGTGGTTTAGGCAGGCTATTGCAAGCTGGGGAATAGCCCAACTACGATCGTCTCCTTATAGACCTCAATCGCAGGGAGCGATTGAGAGGTTCCATTCCACCCTGAAGACCATCTTAAGAGTGTATTGTGCAGAACAGCGAGCGGAATGGGATGATGCTGTCTGTCCAGCCCTGTTCGCGATCCGAGATGCTATAGTTGAGTCTCTGGGATTCTCTCCATTCCAGCTAGTGTTTGGGCACGAAGTAAGAAGCCCGTTATTGATGCTGAAGGAGCAGTTGACGGCAGAGAAAACATTAGTGACAGTGGAAGAGTATGTGGGAGATTCCACGAACGATTGAAAACGGCGAAGGAGCTGGCTGCTGATCACCTGAAGACAGCTCAAGAGAAGATGTCGATCTGGTACGACAAGAAGGCTGTCCCAAGGAAGTTTGAGGCAGGAGCCAGAGTGATGATGTTGCTACCTGGGAGAGGTAGAGTGACGGAATCACGCTTTTGTGGTCCATACTCGGTTGTTCGGTGTGTGGGTCCTGTAAGTTATGAGATCAGTGTCACGGTTGTGGATTTGGTGGTGTTACCGCTGATGGACCACCCAACCCACAACTCGACAAATGCTCATATTTCACTAGGAGATCACACTAGGCACTTCTGGCTCTTGGAGAGGGGCTCAACGTCACACGTTTAGGGGATGCGGCTCCAACACGCAGCCTTGTTGTCACGTGCACACACCCACTCGAGCCGCTGTGACTCCCCACTCTCTCCTTATGGAATATGACCTCCTCAATCCCCTTTGTCTTCCTAGACTTCTGTCTTACCCTGTCCACAGCAGTGGTTCCTGTTTCTTGCTCTCTCTCTCTCTCCTTCTTTACTATTTCCTGGGAAGCCTCACTGGGACAAGTGCAAACACCAGCAAATTTGGATACATTTACTGGACGAAGTACATATACAATACACGCATACATATAATAATAATGATGAATCCTATACTCTGTACTATTATAATCAGGTTGCACTCCAACACCATCAGAACTCTATCCTCAGCTTGCTAAGTGGTATCCTATCTCTTGGTATTACCTAATATTATCAACCTCCTCAAGTAGATTAAGTCTTACAATATAATGTTACACTACCATCAAGAGAATGTATACATATATATATACCTATAAACACATATAAGGCAAATCAGCATTTGAATGCAATAACATACATATATATATATCAGTATAAATGATCCGTGCCACACAACAAATCAATCGATCATTCTATCAGTCTTAGAATATCTGTAGGTAATCCTGCCTACGACCGTGACTCTAAACTTAAATATACACTTCGTGGCACATAAATGGCAAACGATCACTCACCTCTCATTGCGTCGTTCACGCTAATGACAAACACTCTCACCTCCATACAAGTGATCATTTAGAACTATCTCACTACCCTGACAACTTCAGGTTCCTCAGGGCTTAAACACCAGGATCCTCTGCAGCTCCTCCAGGCTGCTACCATGAAGATTCCTTGAACAACTATGGTGCTTCCCTAATCCTATTAGGATCATCCACAGCTCTCCTGGCTGCTGCACCATAAAGTTTCCTCGAATAACTGTGGCACTTCACCACCTCTGCAGAAGCACGTGACACTCCTCCTCACTGCTTCTTCATAGCTCGGGGTCCTCTCCTCCCTGCCTTGGAGTCTCATCAACCACTCCCTCTGTGCTGGCTTCCAAGTCCTCAGCAACTTCTTCCCCAAAGACAAACCTGCAACCCATTTGCACTCCAATAAATTGTTTCCCTTTTTAACACATCAACAAAATTAATCACATAATATCTTTGCCTCCACTCCCTATCTGTCCTCTACATTTAATGAGAGTGGACTCCCCCGTGGGCGAGTCCATGCGCCACCTCGCTGGGCGAGCCTCACTCACGCTGGGAGGGGCCTCCTCCCTCAGGAGCCGGGCTCCTTAATTCAGTTGCCCGCCAGCGCTCAGAGAAGACGGATGTCGCTCCGCGCCCCTCCCACTTCCTCTCTTATTTTAGGCTTTCTGCCATACCAAAACTTTCTAACTTGAAAATAAACATTGCTACTGTCGCTGGGCACACCCAACTACAAGCCAACACTATGAACTGGCTTAAATCGGGCTTACCACAGATTATCTGGTCGAGGGCGCTTCTCCCTCTGACAACGTCTGACCAGGGCGCTTGTCACAGCCCACAAAACTGTCACTGGGCGGCTTAATACTCTCTCCTCGCCGTCCAGGACTTGAGACCGCAACGTCTTCAGCTCGATTCAACAGCTGGAACGTCTGCACCTTCTCTTCTCTTGGAGATAATATCACTAGGGGTTCCCTCCTGGCGGGAGCTCGTCAAAGCGCGGCTCCTCCCCTGCGATGTCTGGCCTCAAGTGAGGTCATCGCCCTCCACAAGCGAGCCTCACGCCTCCAGTAACTTGTCCACATCTCCTAACAAGTCATTTATCTGTTTTCTTGCTCATTGCCCATAATCTCAAACTTTTATATAATTCAACACACTATTTTACATCTGTGTTATCGCCTCTATAATTCCTCGACCTTCCAGTTAGGTCAGGCTTGCTGAATAACTCTCAAGGGGGAGACTCGTTTTCTCCAGCAGCTGAGATCATAACAACTGTTAGTGTAATATACCCTAAGTGATAGTTTATTTTGAGGCCCTTCTCTTCCCTGATCATTTTGCCAATTCCTTTCTCCCACAAACACATACTTTTATTACCTCCTTCCTCCAAATCAATTCCCATACCTCTATCTACTAACAGTTTAAACCCAAACAAACACCTCTAACCACTTCTTCCAACGAGTTCGCAACAGCAACAACCCCAGCTCTCGATAGGTGCACCCCATCACGAGCATACATTTCATTCCTTCCATAGAAGTGTTCCCAGTTGTCTATGAAAGATATTGCATTTGATTTGCAATATCTTTCCAGCCGGCAATTGACACCAAGTGCCCTCGACATCCATTCATTTCTCACTCCCTTTCTTGGAAGAATGCCACATATGATCGGGATTCCTCCCTTGCTCCTAACTAATTCTATTGCTGTCTTGAATCTTTGTATTAGTTCCTCACTCCTAACTCGCCCAACATCATTACCCCCTGCACTTAAACAAATAATGGGTTTGTTCCCATTTCCCTTCATAATATCATTCATGTTTCCAACAATATCACCAATTCCAGCTAATTCAATTCCCGGATAGCACACCCTTAACCTGTTACCCCTATCTCTGGCACAAAACGTTCTGTCTAAATATCTCACCTGAGAATCTCCCACAACCAAAATGCTCCTCGTTGCTTTGCCTATGGCTCCTCGTTGAGCAACAGGTTCACCACAGCACTCGTCCTCTAACACATCAAATGCGTTAGAAGTCCTTAGGCTAGGTGTCGGTTTTGCCAAGGTCTTCTTAAGACCCCTGTCTTTTACCACTTGCCAAGACGAGGTCTCCTCCTTTGTTTCTTCCTGACGTTGCTTCAGCTGTCGTACCTCCTCCCGTAGCGAATCCAGCTCTGTCCTCAGAGCTCCAACAAGATTCACCAGTTCCTTTACTAATCCTTCCATTATTGCTGTAATAATATTACTACAATCGGAGCTCCAGCTAACACAAACTCTCACTGTGACAGCACCTGACTGAAATCTAAAATATTATTTCCCCTCGTTGGTTCCTTAATGTGTTGCGTAAGAAAACAATCGTCAATTAATTCTAGAAAATCTTCTGCTTCACTATTCCCTGTTTTGTTCAACCAGTTTATTCCACTAAAATTAAAGTCACCCATGACATAAATACTGTTAGATCTAGATGCCCTAGATATTTCATCCCATAGATGCTTTGCTTCCATTCTGTCTAAATTTGGTGGCCTATATATAACTCCTATTATAATATTATTTGCTTTTTCGTTTAATTCTATCCAAATGGTTTCTGTGTGTGGCTCAGTTTTGATTCCCTCTTTGAGACTACATTTCAAATTGTCCCTAACATATATGGCTACTCCCCCTCCTCGTCTAATATATCGATCTGTGTGAAATAGTTTAAATCCATTTATTTGATATTCAGCTAATAGTTCTTTATTTTCTACATTCATCCACGTTTCCGTAAGTGCAATAATATCTATTTTTTCTGTGCAGACAAGAGCATTTAATTCGGTAATTTTATTTCTTAGACTTCTACTGTTAGTGTAATATACCCTAAGTGAATTGTTATTTTGAGGCCCTTCTTTTTCCCTGATCATTTTGCCAATTCGTTTCTCCCACAAACACATACTTTTATTACCTCTTTCCTCCAAATTAATTCCCATACCACTATCTACTAACAGTTTAAACCTAAACAAACACCTCTAACAACTGGTTCCAATGAGTTCGCAACAACAGCAACAACCCCAGCCCTTGATAGATGCACCCCATCACGAGTATACATTTCATTTCTTCCATAGAAGTGTTCCCAGTTGTCTATGAAAGATATTGCATTTGATTTGCAATATCTTTCCAGCCGGCAATTGACACCAAGTGCCCTCGACATCCATTCATTTCCCACTCCCTTTCTTGGGAGAATGCCACATATGATCGGGATTCCTCCCTTGCTCCTAACTAATTCAATGGCTGTCCTGAATCTCTGTATTAGTTCCTCACTCCTAACTCGTCCAATATCATTACCCCCTGCACTAATACAAATTAATGGGTTTGTTCCCATTTCCCGTCATAATATCGTTCATGTTTCCAACAATATCACCAATTCCAGCTCCCTGATAGCAAACTCTAAATCTGTTCCCTCTATCTCTGGCACAAAACATTCTGTCTAAATACCTCACCTGGGAATCTCCCACAACCAAAATTCGCTTCGGTACCTCCTTAAATTTCTGAGCATCCTGAGGGGCCCGCGCTTCGCCGCTCCTTGCTGATTTCTTTTCGGAGTGAACTACTGGCTCACCACAGCACTCGTCCTCCAACACGGCACATGAATTTTCTGTCTTTAGGGCGTCTGTAGGCGGCCTTGTCAAGGTCTTCTTAAGACCCCTGTCCCCAACGACTCTCCACGACGAGGTCTTGTTAATATAAAATCTTCTCCGTTTCTTCCCGACGTTTCAGCTGTCGTACCTCCTCTCGAAAAGAATCCATCTCTGCTCTCAGAGTTCCAACTAAGTTCACCAATTCCTTCAGTAATCCTTCCAAGATATAGCTGAAGAACGACACCAGGTGTCTTGTTACTAACGCTTCGATTAATAAATCCCAGTGTCCTATTTGCCTTATTACGAACATTCATGCATTGATCCTTTTGTTTTAAATTCTTACTTATCATAACTCCCAGATCCCTTTCGCAATTCGACTTCGCAATCTCAACACCATCTAGCTCGTATTTTGTAACTCTATCATCATTACGTAGCCTCAAAACTTTACATTTATCAGCATTAAACTGCATCTGCCAATCCTTTGACCATTTCAAAACCCTATTTAGATCAACTTGAAGTGATAGTGAGTCTTCTTCCGTGTTAATTTCCCTGCCGATTTTTGTATCATCGGCAAATTTGCAAATGTTGCTACTCAAACCTGAATCTAAATCATTGATATATATTATAAACAACAGAGGTCTCAGGACAGTGCCCTGAGGCACTCCACTTACAACATTTTCCCACTCTGACTTAACCCCATTTACACTAACTCTCTGTTTCCTTTGGAATAGCCATGCCCTAATCCAACTTAACCCTCAAACCGCTAGGGGCCCAAATGGAATTCACACCCACAGGCGCAACAAAAAAAAAATCCAAAAAATTCTTTCGTCTTATAGAATTGTTTATTTTTGTTCCCTGATCACGGAAAAAATAACAAAAAAATCGTAGGTAGCATATTTTAGCCGCAGTAGGGTAGGGAAGTGTGGCAAAAAAGGGCGGGGCAGAGCCTTCGCCAGACGAGGTCTACTCCGCCCGAGCTGTCAGACGGCAGTTGCCACAAATATATTATTTCCTAATTATTTCAATGTCTCTGATTGATTTTTTCTTAGTTTTTTTGCAGTAATATTATTCCATACAGTGAATTGTGGTATATTTATATTATAAAATGTGTGAACCATCGCTGTACTCAAAATTATGGTGTGCATATAAGTGATTCAATTATTATGTTCATAAAACAATAAACAAATAGTTTTGCTGTTGTTACACTATATACACAGGTTATATATAAGTATCTGCATGTTTTGTTCACCATAACGAACTACTAAGTTGGTCTTGTGAGTCAAAAAGCAACGAGGAGTGGCCGCCACACACCAGCGAGCCACTCACTGCCACGCCCTCCCTCAACACCACCTCACTCACCCTCATTTACCTCCCACAATACTGTTTTTGCATTTATTCACTATACACAGACGTTATATATACATATTTACATGTTTTGTTCACCATAACTGTACATCTAAGCTTGTATGGTGAGTAAACGCACAAAGACGTAGCTACTCCACAGTCAGCTGATCGGCGGCCACCCTCAAGGCCACGCACTAATATTTCTCCTCCAACAATATTGGTTGTGGTGTTATTATGCTATATACACACATTATATATAAGTATCTACCTGTTTTATTCACCATACTTGTACAAATAAGCTGGTATGGTGCCCAAAGACCCTTTGTGGTCACAGGTAAACAACACGATAATTCCTGCAGACGACGCTCCTCTCACCAAAATGGCGGCTCCCAACCTACTCCTCTCGCTGTTATCTCACACTATACACACGTTATATGTAAGTATCTACATTTGTGTTCACCATAGCGAACCACTAAGCTGGTATGGTGAGTGCAGTCAATAAATGGTGGCCACACACAGTCAGAAGACAACGCCACAATCCTCCCTCCACAGCCGTACTCCTCCCTCCATCGAGCACAGCGCTAAATATCTCCACAATCAAGCTGTTATCAGAATCCTGGTCAGTTTTATCAAATTCAGGGGGCTTCAGTAATACTATCACTGCTAAATAATAGCAGTATCACTTATATTTTGGCATTTGTAGGCGATGCTGTGGTCACAAGCTGAACAGCGGTGCTGTGAGCTCGTGCTGCGTGCGCCAGCCTTGGTGGCTGGCGCAATACTGACGTTCTCACTCTCAAGAATGTTGGGCTGGATTTTTTTTCTAGGTGGGATCTGGCAACTATCAGTCGTGGCTGTACTATAGCTGCCCCTATCCCAGGCGGGGTGTTTAAATTATAGCGCTAGACACGAAATCATATATAAATGATGTGCGCGATTTCGGTTTTGTCATTGATATCATTTATATATGATATGCGCGGTTTAAGGGTTAATATAGCACCTCCAATACCATGAGCCTCTATTTTTTAATCAGTCTTTCATGTGGCACTTGTCGGGGTTCACGGTGGGGGGGTGGTGAGCAACTGTATGCAAGGACTTTATCCCTGAATCCTCTCAAAGCGGTCGTTCTGATGATGGCCGTTACTCACCGTAGTCCTACAGGTCTTCACTCGATCCTCTCGGCGCCACTGTATGCCCGGGAAAGTACCCCAGTCGATCTCTCAACCGGCCTCAGGTCGAAGAGTGAGTGAAGACACAGATTGTTCCCTCAATTTGTGTGCCCGCCCAACAAGGACTCTTACACGACCTTCAAGGTCGCCAACTGGTGTTTTCAGGTGTCCAGTAACACTACAGTGGTGTTGCGTAATTGTGGTAATTGTGGCAAGAACAAGCTCGATTAGTGGTATCAGTCAAGTAATTATTTCTGTCACTCTGTCTTATTTTCCTTTTCGCAGTCACAAGGTATATGGAGGGGGATGATATAAACACCAAGGAGTTTTGGTATTTTACTTAAAAACAACGAGATATTTATGCATCAATACACACATCAGAAACAAGTACAACAGCTGCTCTCTCCTCAGCAGATAATCTGGAGCACACCGATATGGCAACACTCTTCCTCCCCTAATGTCACCTGTCAAATATCAGCTGATCCGCGCCCTAGCGCTCGTGAGAATAATTATTGCTTGTTTTCTCTGGCGTTGCGTGCCCCGTTTCTTTAACTTCTCGCGAACCACTATATTTACCATTCACATGACATAACTATGATTCCAATAGGACGCGATATACCACCTCACTGGTCTCACGATCACTAACTTATTCTCACTGCACTCAAGTGATTTTTCACTGTACCAAGAAGCTACACTGTTCTTGATAATATTTACTATGAACGCGCTTAATCATTGAACGGTTCTTTGAATCTATAATTCCTCTTAAAAGGCGATATCACAAGTATCACTTCACATATATGAGATTATTCAGTACACAGGCATATACATGGATAAATCATTAATCAATACACACAGCATGTATATATATAATCATGGAGATCAATCATAGCATTTATATAAAGTCTGGGCTCATAGCCTAACACCATAACTGGTTCACTAGTAATATATATAATGATCACAGGAAATGAATTCTAGTCACAGCAATTCTTTAGTAAATCCTGGTGCTTGCACACACCACACAATATATATATATATATATATATATATATA
>WNGS01028093.1:0-20039 GCA_020271785.1 Procambarus virginalis | reverse complement strand
TTCAATACTCAGAATAGACCTAAAACGTTGATAAAGCGAGAGGGCTATTCAGTAAATTCAATTTTAATAATAAAAGGATAGACTGGGAGATAATAAACAGGGAACTTACAAACATTCCATGGGAAACTGTTTTAAGTAATACAAGTCCTACAGAAGGAATAGAAAAACTGACTTCGGAAGCGTATCAAGTCTGTCTGAAACATGTTCCCTTGAGGAAAGCCAGAAAGAGATCCAACGTAGAAAGAGAACGCAGACGACAGTATAAACGCAGGAAAAAAATAACAGAACTGCTTATGCAGACACGAATTTCCCGTCAAAGAAGGAATAATTTAAATAGGGAGATTGAAGAAATCGAGCGGAAATTGAAACACTCATATGAAACTGAAGAAAGGCAGTTAGAACAGAAAGCAATTCAGGAAATAAAGAAAAAATCAAAAAATTCTTCTCATATGCGAAATCAAAAGCAAAAACACTGCCAGTATTGGACCTATTCGTACAAGTGAAGGTTCATACACGGAGGATGACAAAGAAATTAGTGAAATCCTAAAAAAGCAGTATGAGGACATGTTTAGCACTCCAATAAACAACATGAAAGTGAAGATCCAGATAATTTCTTTATGCGGGATATTCAAACCCTGTAAATATAACTGATATCAACACGAGCGCACTAAATTTGAAAGAGAAATTGAAAACATGCCCATGCACTCGGCCAGGTCCAGACTCATGGAATTCAATATTTATAAAGAAATGCAAAGTGCCGGTAGCACAGGCACTCAGTATAGTGTGGAGGAAGAGCTTGGACACGGGGGAGATACCAGATGCACTTAAAGTAGCAGACATAGCCCCTCTACACAAGGGAGGGAGCAAAGCATTGGCAAAGAATTATAGACCAGTTGCACTAACATCGCACATAATAAAAGTATTTGAGAGAGTGATTAGGAGTCAGGTCACCAATTTCATGGAGACCAATGACCTTCACAACCCAGGCCAACATGGATTTCGAGCGGGAAGATCGTGCCTCTCACAGCTACTTGAGCACTACGACAAAGTCACTGAGGCATTAGAAGAAAAACAGAATGCTGATGTGATATACACGGACTTCGCAAAGGCTTTCGATAAATGTGACCATGGCGTGATAGCACACAAAATGAAGTCAATGGGAATAACCGGTAAAGTAGGACGCTGGATACTCAGTTTTCTGTCAAACAGGACTCAGCGAGTAACGGTCAACCATATAAAATCTAGTCCAAGTGCAGTTAAAAGCTCTGTACCTCAGGGTACAGTCCTTGCACCGCTGCTTTTCCTTATTCTCATATCAGATATAGACAAAAATACAAGTCACAGCTTCGTATCATCCTTTGCAGATGACACAAAAATCAGTATGAAAATTACCTCGGCTGAAGACATTGAAAAACTTCAAGCTGATATTAATAAAGTTTTCGACTGGGCATCAGAAATAACATGATGTTTAACAGTGATAAATTCCAGGTACTCAGGTACGGTAAAAATGAGGACCTTAAACATAATACAGAGTACAAAACACAATCAAATGTGCCCATAGTAGGAAAACAGCATGTAAAGGATTTGGGAATAATGATGTCTGACGACCTAACGTTTAGGGAGCATAACCAAGCAAATATTGCGACAGCCAGAAAAATGATAGGATGGATTACGAGAACTTTCAAATCCAGGGATCCCATCACAATGGTTGTACTCTTCAAGTCACTTGTGTTGTCCGTCTTGAGTACTGCTCAGTACTCACTTCCCCTTCAGAGCAGGAGAGATTGCTGAAATAGAGGGAATACAGAGAACATATACGGCACGCATAGACGCGATAAAGCACCTAAATTATTGGGATCGTCTCAAAGCTCTCCAAATGTACTCACTAGAAAGAAGACGAGAGAGATATCAAATAATATACACCTGGAAGATACTGGAGGGCCAGTACCAAATCTACACAGTAAAATAACAACGTACTGGAGTGAACGATATGGAAGAAAATGCAGAATAGAACCAGTGAAGAGCAGAGGGTGCCATAGGCACAATCAGAGAACACTGTATAAACATCAGAGGTCCGCGGTTGTTCAACGTTCCCAGCAAGCATAAGAAATATTGCCGGAACAACCGTGGACATCTTCAAGAGGAAACTAGATTTATTCCTCCAAGGAGTGCCGGACCACCGGGCTGTGGTGGGTATGTGGGCCTGCGGGCCGCTCCAAGCAACAGCCTAGTGGACCAAACTCTCACAAGTCAAGCCTGGCCTCGGGCCGGGCTTGGGGAGTAGAAGAACTCCAGAACCCCATCAACCAGGTATCAGGGACTCCCCAATCACCGCTGACTGTGGTTATTTGCCGGATGGATATAGTTTCTAGTGAGTTAGCGTCATAGTTTCGCATTTGGCTTGGCGTTCCACTTTTCCAGGCTTCACGATTCACCCGGGACGCCGGGCGCATCCGATCCACGATCGTCGTCGCCCCTAAATCAATACACCAACAACATTTAACACTCTCCATGATATTTGGGTCAAAGCTTTAAATGGAAGTGGGGTTTCATCCTTTTCCCCCTGTTTATTTTTCGCTTCTGTTTCAGTGACTAGTTTTAGTCTTGTTTTAATAACATTATCTTGGAGGCAGATGTAGATGCAGAATGTTCATTAGTTTATTATTTATTTATATGTATTTAATTATTTATTAATAATTTATTTATTTATTATAAAAGAAGGTACATTGGGGGGCTAAGAGGAAACATGACAATGATGGTTTTACATTCTTGTAAAGCCACTAGCACGCATAGCGTTTCAGGCAGTTCCTTAATCTAACAAATAATTTTATGTGGGTACTTTCCAGCGAAATTGACAAAAACTGATTACAGGTTCATGGTAAGAAAATTTGACAGAATACTCAAACATTAGATTAATACACAATAATGAAAAAGAATAGTAGTACATTTGTGTAAAATTTGAGGGTATCAACAAGTTCATTGTAACGAAATTTGAGGATCATTTCAAGGAATAATGCAATAAATATGCACTCATGATAAAAACTATGATATACGGTGATAGCAATGATGACAAGGTAAAGATTGTACAGCTTAGTACAATCTTAGTACAATACAGCCCAATCCCCCAATATATGGGGGATTGGGCTGCACTAGATGAGTGAGAGTATAAAGCACTAGGTGGGAGACTATGAGATAAAATTAGGTACTTTTGGTACCTAAGGTACTAGTGTGTACTTAAAGTACTTAGATACTAGTGTGTACCATTCTTTAACTTAACTGCTTTTCCAATCATTCTAGTCGATGTGGAATTTGCATCTAATGCAGCTTTTTCGGTGGATTAATGTTGAGTTTGATGTGCAGGGCTTCAGTTGCTTCACATTCCATTACGTAATGCAATAGTGGCGCCTCTGCATCTGTTCCACAGGCATGACACTCTTTAACTATTGGGTTTATTACTTCCAGCAGCACTTGTAACCCAAGTCTGAGTCTGTATGGCTACTGCATTGTCTCTGATTATATTTTTGCCAGGGCTAAAAGAGTAGTACCCAGTGGATTGTTCGTACACATCACAGTGGATCTCCCTTCCGTACTTTGGCTCTGTGGCGACTTTTGATAGTTGTGGTTATTTTCTCTTGATTTGCTCCTTATCTGTGAAAAAAACTAGAGGTAATTAATCTGTACAACAGGTAGAGCACTGGCAGTTTTTGCTAGTGAATCTGCCTTTTCATTACCATCTATGCCAATGTGACTTGGTATCCAATTTAGGGTGACTGACAGCGGAGAATGTGTCCTTCGTTCCTATATGTTGGATTTCTGTGATGAGTTGAATATTATCTCTGTTCTGGCTAAATAAACAATGCTGGAGCAAGATTTAGAGTCAGTATGAATAATGACAATCATGTAAATTATTCCCAATTGAGTCATTTTGAGACACTTCCAGTTCTCCCGTTGGTTATCACTGAAGGATGTGAGCAGGAGCAGCAAAGTCATTGAGTGACGTACCTGCTTGAACGTAGTAAATTTTGAGTATGGTAGAGATACACCATCTCTAAGACTGGTCAGGGAGCCAGGAGACTCTGGCTTTACAACGTTGCCGATAATATTCAATTTCTTGAGTGAATTTCAACTTGCTGTCTGTTATGACTCCAAGGTATTGAAAAAAGGGTAAAACCACTCTTTCTTCTTGAGAATAGGTGCAGTTTGCATGAAGGGTTAACCCTCCCGATGACTGCACCAGGACAGATGTAAGGAGACGCATTGACGGTCAGGAGGAGAAGAAAGTCAAAAGCGGTAGATATGAGGGCCGTAGAGCGAGGAGTGGCGACGAAAACAGAGGCGGACGTTAGAGGGAGACACCCCGCACCGGGGGCGGGCGTCGTGGTCACGGCGGCAGCTGATTCATGCACGGCGTAGCAGTGTGCACAAGACGGGAACTAGTACTTATCCGGAAACTTGTATATCGGAAAGCGCAAGCAGTACGCTTCCCAAATCACCCGCTCGTCAGCTGGCAGCCGGCCACCAGGCGGCGCCCTCGGCTGAGACATCCTATCGGGCACCCGATACACAAACTCCTTCACCCGCGACACCCAGACAGTGGACGAGCACCACGGGATCGGAAGCACCCGGGATCCCGATAAGGCCCAACTCCGGACCCTCACAGGGCACGACCCAGCAGACGGGACTAGGGAACCCCCAGACCGGGGCAAGGAAGGAGGGGATACAGCAGGGGAAGCAGGCGCGGCATCAACCCCACCCCGGGCACAGGACCCGAGCCCCCCTGACGCACATCTTTCCGCAACTTCACGACGAGGTCTCGAACATCAGGGACAACCCCCCACTGCGGAGATCCAACAGCAGGTGACGCAGGAGGGGGGACACAGGTAGCAACTTCTGAGCCTCGCACAGCACCATCATCCACGGCGGGGGGCGCCAGATCACCATACTCCCCTACCTCCTCCTAAGGCACACCACGAAGGGGAGGAGACACTCCGAGCCCGCCGCGAACGCTTCGAGACAGGCCGCACCACACCACGCCCAGCAGGCCCCGCCGCAGACACAGCCACCATCTTCACATCCACACAGGTCACACCCGCACCGTCCGAAGAGTCCACGGAGGCCTCATCACCCACACTGTCTACTTCATCCACGGAAACAGCCTCAGAACACCGACGAGCACACTTCTGCAAAGGGATGGAAAGAGCAGAACTACACACAGGCACGGCAGGCACCTCACCTTGCTGAAGCACCTTCAAAACAGCAGAACCCGCGTCCCCGGGAGCCGGTATCACATCCACAGGCGAGGGCGGGACATGGACCTCCACCGGGACACCCTTCACTACAAGCAGCTCAGGCGATGGCCCGACACCCACACACACTGGCTCAACAACCCCAGGGGCCACAACAGTCACAGGACGAGGCACACGGGCCGGAGAACTCGCCTCAACAGGCGGAGCAGCAGACAGGCAATCAGGCGCCTCAGGCACAGCACCCACACCATCCAGGGGCGGAAAATCCTCTGCACGAAGAACATGCACCCAACCAGTTGCTCCCACGTCGCACGCCGCAGCCAGATGACCCTCGTGACCACACCGATAACAGGTGCGCGGTTGACCCCGGTACAGGCAGCGGAGCGTATAACCCAACACGGACATCGACGACGGCACACTACACTTCAGTGACATCGTCAGGGTGCGGGAGCCGTCAAGCATACCAACACAGTGCCTGGCAACGACCTTGTTCCAATGAACACTTAACAATGTCCCAAATCGTTCAAAACAGGAGGTTAAAAGTCGTCCTGAAATTCGAAGGGGGCACCATGCACCGTCACAGACGTCAAGGTAACACTAAGATTCACCACCTTAACAGAGCCAACAGGATCAGGGAGAGGGTAAACACGCCCCTCACACCGCTCGAGAAACGCCTGAAAGGCAGCCTGGAGGCGGAACTTGACCACAGCATGGTTGCCCCGAAGCAGCTGGATGCCCACCAGGTCCGACAGCTGCACATGCAGCACGTCCACCAGGGCGACACCAACCAATGGATGGCCCACCGGCACCGTAAATGCCAGACCAGCCGACAACGTCCTCGTCACTGGGGGGGCGAGAAGTCCCCATGGCGAAGCCAAACGTCACCCTGTCAGTGGCAAACTACCACCAGCAGGGCAAACCAGCAATCACCCAACGTAAACACTAGCCAGGAGCGGAGAGATCTCAGGAACGTCTGACCCGGCCGGCGGTCACCACCCAACTCTAAACCACTCAATTCGTGTCCTTGTTTTGCGATTCTGATGTCTTGACTTCTCATTTTAACGGCCATTGCTTTGGTTTTATTCCTGTTAGTTTCCCTGCTATGCGTTCCGCTTCCCTGCTAATGAGGTCTTGGCATTTCTGTGCATGGTTCCTGGAGCCTTTGACATTGATGATAACCTCAAAGTCGTCTGCATAGTTAAGCAGTTTGGCTTTTGGTAACTTGAGCTTCGTGAATTGTTCCATGAGACAGTTGAAGAGGAAGGGGCTTAGTATTCTTTCCTGCAGAGTCCCTTTTCCAGCCTCTTTGAAGAGGATATTTTTCCTTGGAGTTTGACTTTAGTTTCTTGGTTAAGCAGGCTTCCTTTGGCAAAGGCAAGAGCGTGTCCTTTGATTTCCTTATTTACCAGGCAGCACAGTGTAGCTGGAGCATTGGCTAGCTCGAAGTTTTTTTCTAATTCTACAAAAATAAGGATTCTTGGTTTGTCATTGATTAGATCCAGGAGGGAGGTAAGGCATTCTGTGGTTCCACCTGTTCCACCTGTGGTTCCATTCTGTGGTTTCTGTAAGCAAACATATTTTGATTGGCCTTCCAGTCAATTTGATTAAAAGGCATTCTTTCCGCAGTTTTGGCCAGACAGCTTGTTAATGAAATGGGTCTTGGATTTCCTGGGTCTTTAGGTTTTGGAATAGGATTAATAATTGCACTATTATAGTTTAGTTTAGTTTAGTTGCCATCCTTAACACATTAAGGAACCAACGCGAGAAAATAATATTTTAGATGTTAATGAACAGGGAAACACAAATTAATGACATCGAAATAAGGAGAGAGATAGGGAACAGTAATCACAAAGAAATCAGATTTATCAAAGAATGGAATTGATCTGTATGGGAAAATTCTGTAAATATGCCATATTTTCAAAAAGCTTATTTTGATAGCTTAAGAAATTTTATAGGTCAAATAGATTGGAATGTCTTGGCCATGGGGGGTTTGCTGGTCTTGGAGCGAGACGTGAACCCAGCGATGGGTAATGTAAAAAAAGGATTTCGATGTGGATTCCAAATAAAACTTTTTTAAAAATATTCTAAGCAAAGAACAGGAACGTAGTATACCGTACAAATTTAATAGATTGAACACTAATAACTCGAAATGGATAACAAAGGATCTGAAGAACCTTATAGGTAGAAAGAGAGCATGGTACAAAATGATTAAGAATGGGGAAGTCAGTTATGAACAGGAATTCGTACAACTGAATAGAAATGTTAAAAAAGAGATGATGGGTGCAAAAACAAACTATGAAGATCGCATAGCAGGGCAAGCAAAGACAAATCCTAAAGTTTTTTTCAGTTATGTCGAACAAAGATTAGGGAAAGGATAGGTCCATTAAAAACTGAGACAGGTCAGATAACGGATAATGACGAAGAGATGAGCAGTATTTTTAATAAATATTTTATATCTGTATTTACTAAGAGGAACTTAACAATATGCCTTCAGCCGAACAAGTCTATGTGGGTGGGGACGAGGACAGGTTGACTAGTTTAGCAGTTACCAGGGAAGATGTAATTATACAAATAGTAAAACTAAAACCAACCAAATCCCCAGGACCGAATGAAGTGTTTGCCAGGGTGCTTAAAGAATGCAACGAGGAGCTTTCCGAGCCACTGTCTACCATATTTAATAAATCAATAGAGTCAGGCAGAGTGCCAGAGTCATGGAAGGTTGCTGAAGTAGTACCAATTTTTAAAAAAGGCGATAGATCACTTGCATCAAACTATCGGCCAATTAGCCTAACGTCTATTGTGGGAAAGTTACTTGAATTGATAACTGCAAATACAGTTCGTCTTCATCTTGAAAAACAAAAATTAATGAATGAGTTGCAACATGGTTTTACAAATGGCCGTTCATGTTTAACAAATTTGCTATCTTTTTATTCCAGCATAGTTGAGGCAGTTGATAGTGGTAAGGATTGTGATATTGTGCACCTTGCCATTAGCAAAGCTTTTGATACAGTGCCACATGAGAGTGATTAAAGAGATAGAGGCTCATGGTATTAGGGTGCTATATTAAGTTGGATTAGGGCATGGTTATTCCGAAGGAATCAGAGAGTTAGTATAAATGGGGTTTAGTCAGAGGGGGATAATGTTATAAGTGGAGTACCTCAAGGCTCTGTCCTGGGACCTCTGTTGTTTATCTATATAAATAAAAATGGAAATGTTCGTTTGTTCAAAATCGCTAATCTCCGAAAGTTCTTCACCGATTGCATTGAAATTTTCACACAACGTTCCATTCACATCCGAGCGAGTTTTTGTATACATATTATATAGATGTCACGTCTGTGACGGGAAAAAACTTCCTTTTTAAAAAAAAAAGCTGTGTTTTTCAAGTGAGGGAAATCTTTGAAACCTCAATACCGATTACTTTGAAATCTTGACATAACATTGCATTTGAATAGGCGAGTGTTTTTATATACCTACTATATACATGCCTCACTTGTGACAGGAAAAAACATGTTTATTTTTTTTAAACAGCGCCATCTGTTGGACGTACGAGCAACACTCGCTGTTATCTCCGAAAGTTCTTCACCGATTGCTTTGAAATTTTGACACAACGTTCCTTTCGAATACGTGATTGTTTTGATAGACTTATTATTTAGATGCCACACCTGTGACAGGCAAAAACATGAATACAAAAAATAGCGCCATCTGTTGCACGTAAGAGCAACATACGATATACAAAATATGTTACGATTACATTTCAGTGTTTCTGATTGCATTGATATATTGAATTTTCATAGATTTTGATTTCTTTTCATTTTGATTTAATTATTTTGTGTGACGTTGTGTTGGAATTGAGCTGTGTTGTTTACCATACCGTTCATTTCGTGGGTATAGCTTATTTGTTTCTTTTTTCTTTTCGTTTTTTTAACTGTTCTTAATTTTTCAGTGCAATTGGTGGTGAAATTGAGCTGTGTCGATTCATCTGCGTTTGAATTGAAATATTTCGTTAGCATTTCTTGTTTTTGTTTTGAAAACAAGAAAATGGACAACACGTTTATTTCACAGCTGCAAATGTGCAACAAACAGCTATGAATCCACCGGCAACAACGTTAACTGCGTTTTTCATGTTATGTCAAAATGACGCGTTTGCGAAAACATTTCTGTATTCGGGAGTGCCTTCGTATTACATATGGAATGCCAGTAGAAAATCATTTGAACGACGCAAACGAGGAGAGCGAGTCGGCGGACAACCTGGCATATTCAAACAAACTGCGATAGGCAGACTGTACACCGTGCATCCCAATCAAGATGAATGCTTCTTTCTTCGCAAGCTGATGGTAAATGTGCCCGGTCCAACGTCTTTCCAGCAATTGAGATTTGTCAACGGCGTAACACATGCCACTTTCCGTAGTGCATGTCAAGCTCTGAACTTATTGGAAAACGACCAACACTAGGATGTATGTATTAATGACACGTCCAACACGTCACATCCAAATCAAATTCGTGCATTGTTTGCAAGCATATTGACCACCGGCTCTCCGACATCTCCCACAGAGTTATGGGAGAAACACAAATCGCACATGGCTGAAGATATTATCCGTCGAATACGCAGGGAAAATTCAAATATTAACATTAATTTCACAGCAGAAATCTGCAATGAAGCGTTGATAATGATTGAACATTTGAGCTTAGAACTCGCGATCAAAGTTTTCAATCAATTGGAAATGCCATCACCGAATCGATCTGTTGCTGCTTCGTTCTATGTAGTCTTGGGTCGTGAACAAAATCACAACTCGGGTGATCTATTATCTTATGAACAATCAAATATTCTTAAGCTAACGCTTGAGCGAAAAGGCATTTACAATCATATAATTCAAACTGTCAATAACGGGTTTTGAAAAATCTTCTTAGATGCGCCAGGAGGAACTGTAAATCCTTCCTAATTAAATTGATTTTGGCAGCATCTCGATCCTAAAATAGCACAACATTTGCTCTTGCATCGTCCGGAATAGCTGTGACATTGCTACCAGGTGAAAGAACTGCTACTTCGGCATTGAAATTGTCATTGAACAAACAATTCATTGAAACTCCCACGTGCAACATTTCCAAAACATCCGGCATGGGAAAAGTATTGCAGAAATTTAAATTTATTGTTGGGATGAATGCACAATGGCCCACAAAATATCGCTCGAGGCTCTTGATCGATCATTGCAAGATTTGCGTGGAAACATCAGACCATTTGGTAATGCAATAATATTGCAAGCAGGAGATTTCAGGCAAATATTACCTGTAATTCCTTGATCGACACCAGCGGATGAAATAAATGCTTGCCTGAAATACTGTACTTTGTGGCTCCAAGTAAAGACGTTAAAATTAACTACGAATGTGCGTGTCCAGCTGCAAAACGATCCATCAGCTGAGATATTCTCACATCAGTTGTTGGAAATTGGGAACGTAAACGTGTCGGTTGATCTGACCTCAGGACGAATTTCATTGCCTTATAACTTCTGCAATTTAGTGACGTCAAAAGAAGAATTGGCTGAAAAAGTATTTCCCAATATTCAAACCAATTATAAGAATCACGATTGGCTGAGTGAACGAGCTACTCTTCTGGCCAAGAACAAAGACATCAATGATTAACAATGTTATTCAGTCTAACATCCAAAGCGAGGCAGTCACATACAAGTCCGTCGACACTGTTGTGGAAGCAGATGACGCAGTTAATTACCCAACAGAATTTTTGAATTCACTCGATCTCCCAGGGGATACCACCGCACGTACTGCAATTGAAAATCGGCGTGCCAATTATCATGTTGCGATATATCAACCAGCCAAAACTTAGCAACGGCACGCGGCTTGCAGTAAAAAAATATTCAGCAACGTCTTAGAAGCAACAATCTTGACAGGACCTTTCAAAGGTGAAGATGTCGCTATTTCTCACATTCCTATGATTCCAACAGATTTGCCATTTCAATTTAAGAGATTGCAATTTCCAATGTGACTGGCTTTTGCAATCACTATCAACAAAGCTCAGGGCCAATCTTTAGAATTGTGCAGTTTACATTGTGACGGTAACGAGTTGGAAATGGTGGTCGGCAGTCTTCCAACTAGCAGGTGTCAGTGCTGGGCCAAATATAATATATAAAAAAAAGAAAAGGGAAAAAAAGAGAAAAAAAAAGAATGACTGCGTGATTGGTAATCTGTGGTAAGGTCAGAAACATAAAACACAATAATAAACGATGTAGTTTAATAACAATAAAAAACACAAATTGAAACAAATGCAAAATCTTGGCTTAATGGTAAAAAATGTCAAGTGGAAAAATAAATAAACATGAAAATAGATTACGTTAATGGGGAGGAGAATTGACATACAAAAGTAAATAAAATATGAATGCTGGAATATATGCACTAACTATAAACCTCTATTTGACCACACAAGGTGAGTCACTTAGGTGTTCATAGTCTGAGAGCACACGATATTCTGGCTGGCAGAAACGCAAGGGAGTCCAACAATAACTGGCGAGGACTTGTGATTGGCGAGGAACCGGAGTGGTGTGTTGGTTGGCGGCCAATGAGGAAGCTGGATGGCCGCAAGTCGCTAGTTAGGCAGTTGAAGGGTTCGGCGCGTCGACCAGGTGTGTACAGCAGGTGCTGGAGTGGGGGGAGGAGGGAGTTGCTGGTACGTGTGGCTATCTTAATATATACGTTTAGCCACTACAAAACGTATCTTGTATATTGATGAGGACGGGATGAGATACAGAAATAGCAGGCTAAATCTCTGATAAGAGATTATCGTCACAACTCTCCCCCGAAGCCTGCTGTTTCGGGTGAATCATGTCCACTGGAGGTAGAGTGGGAGGTGGAGCTGCCTCTACCTCATGCACTCTGGAGAGGGCGTCAGCGATGATGTTATCAGGCCCCTTTATGTAGCAGATCTTTAAATTGAAGCCTTGAAGATATAAAGCCCATCGCAGCAGACGTTGGTTATTAAATTGGGCTTGATGTAAGAATCTCAGAGGGTTGTGGTCCGAATAGATGGTAGTGGACCTAGCACCGTGCAGATATGGTGCAAAGTGTTGTAAGCTCAGGACGATGGACAGGAGTTCCTTCTCTATAGTACTGTAGTTCTTCTGATGAGGCTTTAACTTGCAACTGTAGTAGCTGACAGGTAGAACCACCTCGCCTCGCTGCTGCATTAAGACACTTCCGATGCCGGTACCACTGGCGTCGACATGGAGGATGAAAGGCTTCTTGATATCTGGTGAGGCGAGAATGGGATTAGAACAGAGGAGGAATTTGAGTTGTTCGAATGCAACGGTTTGCTCTCTGGTCCAATTATACCGTTGCTTGGGACTGGTTAAGGTGATTAATGGGGTTGCAACAGTGCTAAAATTCTTCACAAACCTACGGTAATAGGAAGCAAGACCAAGGAAGCGCAGGAGCTGCTTCCTGGTAGTAGGCTGTGGATACTGTTGGATTGCTTGAATGTGAATGTTTAACGGAGCCAGGCTGCCACTCCCTATAACATGACCCAGGTACCGCACTTTACCTTTCGCGAAGGTGGACTTGCCCAAATTGACGGTGAGGCCGGCTTTCAGGTGCTTGTAGAACAATCGTTGTAGCTGGAGCAGGTGTTCGCTCCAGGTGTTGGATGTTACCACGATGTCGTCCAAATAGGCGTAGGTGTTTTCCAAGCCCTGGATGACGCGGTTGACAGCTCTCTGAAAGGTGGTTGGGGCATTGCAGAGTCCAAAGGGAAGGCGATTGTACCTGTAGAGACCAAACGGGGTTATAAAGGCGGACAGTACCTTAGCTCGCTCCGTTAAACTCACCTGGTAGTAGCCCTTTAGTAGGTCTACCTGAGACAGGTAGCGGGCATTACCAATGGCATCCAAAATGTCGTCTATCCTGGGTATTGGGTAGGCGTCTGTGGTGTCTGTGTATAGCTGAGATAGTCTTGGTTGTAAGGTTGATGTAAAGTCATTCCTGGTTACTGACTTTAATACTTAAATAATTACATGATAGAGTAGCTCCCAAGCTGGTAGCGTCCTGTATGCTTTGTTGTTTACCTCCTCCAGTGGCGTCCAGCCGCCGCACATAGAAAACGGATGGTACCATTTTCTGTGAACATGACAGCGTCCTTCACTGTGACCTGGTTCAACTTCCTATAATCCGTACACAGACGGATTTTGCCGTGAGGTTTGGGTACCAGGATGCATGGTGAGGCCCAGGGGGACTCACAGGGGGTAGCCAGTCCATGGTCCAAGAGATACTGTACCTCAGCTCGCATGACTTCCGTTTTGCTCGGGCTGATTCTGTAGAATGGTTGGCGAATCGGCTGGGNACTGCCCAAGGTGAACTGCCCTCCTCAGCGCAATCGCCTCATCACAACACTTCTGTGAACATAAACATCATTTGCTAGACAGACAGTATACCGGGTGGCCTTAGGATAACACCCTTCCTCCGAAGAATTGAAATTGTAATTGCTTACACAATCTAAATGGCGTCGATATCGTTACGCCACCCACCAGAGATCATCATCATAGACCTCACCTTCTAACTGAGGTATGAAACGGGAGTATTTCACCGATGCCACACCACCGTCATCAGATGGCGTTGTCTGTGTATTACCTAATACCTGGGAGTTGGAGTGCAGGGCCATAAATGGCGTCGAAATTGCCACTCCACTCTGCAGCCATTTAACACTCTGGACTCCTGGTTCAACCTTGAAGCCGAGCGGACGTCTGGACACCTCCTCCGCCTGGGGGCCGCCTGGTCACGTCTTGTTTTCGCGTTTTGGCTTTGCTACTGCCGTTTGGCATCCCGTTTCAGCGGTCCGATTGTACGACACCTGGCGCACATATCGCCTTGGGTCACAGGATTGTTGATAGATTTTTTTTTTTACGTGTACTGGCTGGTTCTCCCGGCGGTGTGACGGTGTTCGGGGGCCGGCTTGGCCGAGAGGTGCCGGGGTTGGCGGGTCTTGGTGGGGCTCCTTGGTGTGCCCTCAGCCGTGGTGGGCGGCCGACTTCTGCTCTGCTGGGGGACACCGGATGACTTTTTTTGCGTTTAAATTGGGGACAGCGTTTTGGTTTTGCTACCTGGTGTTCTCTGTGTGGAGCGGGGCCGGTGCTTGTCACCCTGAGGGACTCCTCAGGGTGAATTAGGAAATAACAAGTGAATTTTGTTGAGTTCACCTCGTGGTGCCAGAACCCAGCCCATAGGCCCACGTCCCGTGTGGCCGCCGTGTGTGTGTGTGTGTGTGTGTGTGCTTACTAGCAAATTTGGTTTCCAACAAGTGTAATAGGGGAATGTGGATCGAGAAATTAGTAATAGAGAAAGTGAATACTATTGCAAGTCGGAAATAAAGCAGAAAATCCCTTATTGTAATACAAGCGAATTAATATATCAGTGTATAACCCAAGTAACTGGCAACTGAGGGCCCCCAGCCGCGGCCTGGGACAACAACGAGCCAACTATACAGCCTCTGGGACCCTCACCCTCGACCGGGCGATAAGTACTGACCATACAGTAGAACAAATAAACATACATATTGTTACAAATATACAGTATACATATAATATTATAAATATTTAGATATATACAACAAAACAAGGCAAATTGGGAGTAAATAAACAAATTTGTGGCCAATGTAACAACTCCTTAAAGACGAAGGTAACGGGAATTGAATGTTATATCTGTAAGACTAGATTCCATTCGGCTTGTGCAGGAGTGGGTAACACTGCGGCACTGAGAGCTAGCCACTTGCTCTGGGTTATCTTGAGGTTATCTTGAGATGATTTCGGGGCTTTAGTGTCCCCCGCGGCCCGGTCCTCGACCAGGCCTCCACCCCCAGGAAGCAGCCCGAGACAGCTGACTAACACCCAGGTACCTATTTTACTGCTAGGTAACAGGGACATAGGGTGAAAGAAACTCTGCCCATTGTTTCTCGCCGGCGCCTGGGATCGAACCCAGGACCACAGGATCACAAGTCCAGCGTGCTGTCCGCTCGGCCGACCGGCTCCCCTAAACATGGGTGTGTAAACATGACCAGCCAGCTTGGAATATCCTAAAAAACCTTCTAGATAACATGACGCATGATTGGAAAACATCATTCACTGGAAGCCTACCAGCCATCCAGAAGGAGTGGGAAAGGAACAACAACAATTCTACTATACCAGGGGCGGAGGCTATAGTCAGGGATGAAACCGAGGCAGAAACTCAGGAAGTTGTAAACTCTGACTCAGTAGGCCCGGATGTAGATGTCAGTAAACTAGAAAGTGTACCAGACAGCACTGACAGCTCGATAGGTACAGACACTACGACGGTTCCCGATAGAGCAATTCAGAACAGAAGGACAGACTTATGCAAATTTTATGCAAAGGTCATATGCAGACATAGATATGCTGATAATAAGAAAGGATTAGAATGCAGTTACCAACATCCCAAAAAATGTTTAAATATGCTTAGGAAAGGTGAGTGTCGATTTGGATCAATATGTAGGTTTTTCCATCCTGACATGTGTCAAACCTCACTGGAGGACAGAAAATGCTATGACCTCAGCTGCCCACACTTTCGCATGAAAGGCACGGAACGCTACATAAAGAGTGGCAAGCAGGATAATGAATTGGGAGGAAACTATAAATTTTTTATACCAGACCGACAGAGAATTCAAAAGGAGGAGCATGGAGAGTGTATGGAACTGGATGCCAGATCCACTTGCATTCCAGAATTACACACCGAAAGGGAACTACAACTACGACAGGCAACTGCCCTACAACAATCAGTACTGGTCAGAACAAACTTATTATGTCCACGCATAATGGGCTTGCCGAGAAAAGTCTCCCAGTCAAACTATCACTAATAGAGTAACCTCATTCATCTTTGCCAACATACAAGGACTGAAAACAAGAACAAACAACAAGTACAGTTCATAAATGGCCTCCTCACGGAGTCAAATGCAGTATTTGGAGCTTTCACAGAAACCCATGCAGGGGAATTGTTGGACAGTGAGATCTGGATTCCAGGATATAACCTATACAGGTGTGATAGGAAAAGTAGGTCACATGGAGGAGTGGGTCTGTATATTAGGGAAGACCTTGTATGCTCGGAGCTCCTAAACGTTACAAATGAGGTGGTAGAGGTACTGGGATTAAAAATAGAGAAAATAAATTTAGTGATTATTCTAATATACAAACCGCCAGATGCAACGGCTGAGGAATTCACAGAACAGATAAACAAAATAGAGAATAGCCTTGATAATTTGGAGAACCCGATACCTGATATTATCTTCCTAGGTGACTTCAACTTGCCTAGTCTCAGGTGGAAAATAGCAAACAATAATATTATACCAAGAAATCTATCGGGACCTAACCAACCACAGATTAGAGAACTACTTAGATTCTGTGACAAATTTTCACTCAGTCAGCAGATATCGGAGCCAACGAGAAATGAAAATATTTTAGATTTGGTCTTTACGAACAATGAAGACATTATCAGAGACATTACGATATCAGATACCACATATTCAGATCACAAGCTCATTGAAGTGCAAACGACCATCAATACTCAGAATAGACCTAAAACGTTGATAAAGCGAGAGGGGCTATTCAGTAAATTCAATTTTAATAATAAAAGGATAGACTGGGAGATAATAAACAGGGAACTTACAAACATTCCATGGGAAACTGTTTTAAGTAATACAAGTCCTACAGAAGGAATAGAAAAACTGACTTCGGAAGCGTATCAAGTCTGTCTGAAACATGTTCCCTTGAGGAAAGCCAGAAAGAGATCTAACGTAGAAAGAGAACGCAGACGACAGTATAAACGCAGGAAAAAAATAACAGAACTGCTTATGCAGACACGAATTTCCCGTCAAAGAAGGAATAATTTAAATAGGGAGATTGAAGAAATCGAGCGGAAATTGAAACACTCATATGAAACTGAAGAAAGGCAGTTAGAACAGAAAGCAATTCAGGAAATAAAGAAAAATCCAAAATATTTCTTCTCATATGCGAAATCAAAAGCAAAAACCACTGCCAGTATTGGACCTATTCGTACAAGTGAAGGTTCATACACGGAGGATGACAAAGAAATTAGTGAAATCCTAAAAAAGCAGTATGAGGACATGTTTAGCACTCCAATAAACAACATGAAAGTGGAAGATCCAGATAATTTCTTTATGCGGGATATTCAAACCCCTGTAAATATAACTGATATCAACACGAGCGCACTAAATTTTGAAAGAGAAATTGAAAACATGCCCATGCACTCGGCCCCAGGTCCTGACTCATGGAATTCAATATTTATAAAGAAATGCAAAGTGCCGGTAGCACAGGCACTCAGTATAGTGTGGAGGAAGAGCTTGGACACGGGGGAGATACCAGATGCACTTAAAGTAGCAGACATAGCCCCTCTACACAAGGGAGGGAGCAAAGCATTGGCAAAGAATTATAGACCAGTTGCACTAACATCGCACATCATAAAAGTATTTGAGAGAGTGATTAGGAGTCAGGTCACCAATTTCATGGAGACCAATGACCTTCACAACCCAGGCCAACATGGATTTCGAGCGGGAAGATCGTGCCTCTCACAGCTACTTGAGCACTACGACAAAGTCACTGAGGCATTAGAAGAAAAACAGAATGCTGATGTGATATACACGGACTTCGCAAAGGCTTTCGATAAATGTGACCATGGCGTGATAGCACACAAAATGAAGTCAATGGGAATAACCGGTAAAGTAGGACGCTGGATACTCAGTTTTCTGTCAAACAGGACTCAGCGAGTAACGGTCAACCATATAAAATCTAGTCCAAGTGCAGTTAAAAGCTCTGTACCTCAGGGTACAGTCCTTGCACCGCTGCTTTTCCTTATTCTCATATCAGATATAGACAAAAATACAAGTCACAGCTTCGTATCATCCTTTGCAGACGACACAAAAATCAGTATGAAAATTACCTCGGCTGAAGACATTGAAAAACTTCAAGCTGATATTAATAAAGTTTTCGACTGGGCATCAGAAAATAACATGATGTTTAACAGTGATAAATTCCAGGTACTCAGGTACGGTAAAAATGAGGACCTTAAACATAATACAGAGTACAAAACACAATCAAATGTACCCATAGTAGGAAAACAGCATGTAAAGGATTTGGGAATAATAATGTCTGACGACCTAACGTTTAAGGAGCATAACCAAGCAAATATTGCGACAGCCAGAAAAATGATAGGATGGATTACGAGAACTTTCAAATCCAGGGATCCCATCACAATGGTTGTACTCTTCAAGTCACTTGTGTTGTCCCGTCTTGAGTACTGCTCAGTACTCACTTCCCCTTCAGAGCAGGAGAGATTGCTGAAATAGAGGGAATACAGAGAACATATACGGCACGCATAGACGAGGTAAAGCACCTAAATTATTGGGATCGTCTCAAAGCTCTCCAAATGTACTCACTAGAAAGAAGACGAGAGAGATATCAAATAATATACACCTGGAAGATACTGGAGGGCCAAGTACCAAATCTGCACAGTAAAATAACGACGTACTGGAGTGAACGATATGGAAGAAAATGCAGAATAGAACCAGTGAAGAGCAGAGGTGCCATAGGCACAATCAGAGAACACTGTATAAACATCAGAGGTCCGCGGTTGTTCAACGTCCTCCCAGCAAGCATAAGAAATATTGCCGGAACAACCGTGGACATCTTCAAGAGGAAACTAGATTTATTCCTCCAAGGAGTGCCGGACCAACCGGGCTGTGGTGGGTATGTGGGCCTGCGGGCCGCTCCAAGCAACAGCCTGGTGGACCAAACTCTCACAAGTCAAGCCTGGCCTCGGGCCGGGCTTGGGGAGTAGAAGAACTCCCAGAACCCCATCAACCAGGTATCCTGGGGATCCCCAATCACCTGCCTGACTGTGCGTTTATTTGCCGTATGGCATATTAGTTTCTAGTGATTAGCGTCACTAGTTTCGCGATTTGGCTTGGCGTTCCACTTTTCCAGGCTTCACGATTCACCCGGGTACGCCGGGGCGCATCCGATCCCACGATCGTCGTCGCCCCTAAATCAATACAACAACACATTTAACACTCTCCATGATATTTGGGTCAAAGCTTTAAAATGGAAGTGGGGTTTCATCCTTTTCCCCCTGTTTTTTTCGCTTCTGTTTCAGTGCACTAGTTTTAGTCTTGTTTTAATAACATTATCTTGGAGGCAGATGTAGATGCAGAATGTTCATTAGTTTATTTATTTATTTATTATTTATTTAATTATTATTAATAATTTATTTATTTATTTATATAAAAGAAGGTACATTGGGGGGCTAAGAGAGAACATGACAATGATGGTTTACATTCTTGTAAAGCCACTAGCACGCATAGCGTTTCAGGCAGTTCTTAATCTAACAAATAATTTTATGTGGGTACTTTCCAGCGAAATTGACAAAAAATGATTACAGGTTCATGGTAAGAAAAAAATTACACAAATACCCAAACATTAGATTAATACAATAATGAAAAAGAATAGTAGTACATTGTGTAAAATTGAGGGTTATCAACAAGTTCATTGTAACGAAATTTGAGGATCATTTCAAGGAATAATGCAATAAAATATGCACTCATGATAAAAACTATGATATACGGTGATAGCAATGATGACAAGGTAAAGATTGTACAGCTTAGTACAATCTTAGTACAATACAGCCCAATCCCCAATATATTGGGGGATTGGGCTGCACTAGATGAGTGAGAGTATAACGCACTAGGTGGGAGACTATGAAGATAAAATTAGGTACTTT